>JAQBSW010010436.1:0-24228 GCA_029291075.1 Eudiplozoon nipponicum
AAAACTCAACGGCAGCAATTTCTTTTCAGTGATTGACCTCAGTCAAGCCTACCATCACATCCCGGTAGCACCAGAGGATATCGAGAAAACTGCAGTCATCACTCCATTTTGGCCTTTTTGAATATCTTTACATGCCTTTCGGACTTAAGTGTGCTACTCAGACATTTCAAAGATTCATAGACAACATACTTCGCGACGACTCTGCTTATTGTATGTCATATCTCGATGATATTATGGTATTCAGTCCAGATCTAGAATCTCATGCGAAACATCTACGAAATGTCCTCTCACGCTTATCCAACCACGGACTTAAGATCAACTGTGACAAGACGCAGATTGCAACTTCATCCGTCGACTTCTTAGGGCATCGTATTACGGCCCAAGATATTCAACCGTTGCCGTTAAAGACGAATTTAATCAAGAATATCAAGTCACCAAGGACTGTGAGCGAGTTGCGAAAAATCCTCGGAGTACTAAACTATTATCGCAAGTTCATTCCGGGCCTTTCAAAACAACTTTATCCTTTGTGCAAGCACCTGCGGAACCAAATAGGACTTAGCAAGAATTCGATCATTGCTTGGTCAGCCGAAGACGAGGAATTACTTCGACTTGCCATCAACTCGTTAGCAAATGCCACAATGCTAACGCATCCAGATTTCGAAAAGCCATTTCTACTCACGACAGATGCTTCTGAATTCGCTATTGGAGCCACTTTGGAACAAGAGATCGACGGAGTTCGGAAGCCTATCAGTTTCTATTTGCGTACACTCCAACCAGTAGAAACGAGGTACGACACTTTCAGCCGAGAACTTCTCGCCATCCACGACGCAGTGCGCCATTTTATCAGCAGCATTGGCAGTAGCAGATTTGTTATTTTCACAGATCATGCACCACTAGTTAGCGCACTTTGAAACGCAACTTCATCTATCGCCAAGTACCCTGCCAGAGTGGAAGGACAGCTTTCTCGTCTAATCGAATGGCAATTTGACGTCTTTCACGTCAAGGGCAAACAGAACTTCATTGCAGATGCCCTGTCCAGGCCAGACGTCTCTCTACAACCACCTTTGCCGTCACCATTCACTGTCAACTCCGTGGTACTCAGTGAACCTGCACTAACGCCAACTCTCCTGCGAATCAAACGCGATGAGACCACATCTGTAAGATCAATAGCCTGTCACCCAATCCAAGTTCATATGCTGTCTGTGGGAAGGCTTACCAATTGTTTACTTCTACGGGTACGCATTCAACAGTTGCCCTGCCGACCAGCCTTCAGAGAAAAGTTTTGATTCAATTCACTCAATTTCACCCAGGTAGCCAAGCGACTGTCAATTTTACAGATCGTTTCTGGGGTCACAGACTGCAGAATGTTAAACTACTTGTCCTAGAGGTGCCACCTGTCGTGCTCAAGATCACCACACTCTGTTCTAAGTTGCAACATTTTCGATCTACTCGCCCAGCCACGTCCATATCGAAATAGTTCATCTGACAAGGTCTGCTCAGCTACCTCTAACCATGATTATATCTACGGTGGCCTGCGGCATTACCTCTTGGCACAATTTCTGCAGACGAGGTAACTAACGGTTTTATCTCTGCATGGATATCCAATTATGGTTTTCCCAATGAGGTCATCACGGACAGAGGCACTTGCTTCTCATCTGATCGTTTCAAAACCACCTTGCGGTACATGGGATGCATCTTACCCCAGACGACTGCCTACCATCCCTAAGCTAATGGTATGGTAGAGAGAATGCATAGGGAACTCAAAGCTGCTTTAGCATCCTCGTCCATTAATGGCAACTGGGTCGATGCACTACCTTTAGTTCTGCTTGCCATGCGTTCCCGTACTCGTGAATCTATTAAAACGTCTGCGTCACAACTCTTGTATGGCATGGATCTACGCCTGCCTAGTCAGCTCCCATGTCTACTACCGGCACAAGATGACCCACAAGACGAAGCTACCCGCCTTCGACTTCATTTCGGTAACATGTTCGAACAGCAGCCGAGACACACGCCTCGTCCAGTCTTCGTTCACCCACAGCTCCACAGCTGCAAGAGAGTACTCGTTCGCAACAATAATGCTGTTGCACCACTACAACCAAAGTATCGCGGTCCTTTCCCGATTTTACTCAGACAACCAAAATACTTCATTATTATGCAAGGCGCTACACCGACATCAGTAAGCATAGACAGGTTGAAACTGTTTATCGAACCACCTGATCCTGAGAGCGTTCAACCTTCTACACACGTCTCAGGCTCCGTCTGCCCACAATCTCAATATCCTGCTTTGTATAACGCGTAATTGATTTTTTTTAAACATTAACATTAACTATCAAAATTTTTTAACCTTACGTTATTTTTCGTATTTTTCTTACGTGGCATAACCAGCTGTTCTTAGCTAACAATTGTGTAGCATTTTTGAACAGTTCTTTGGTTTTATGCCATCTCTGAGGCAATGTTCGTGTACATATTTTTATGCAGTTACCTTTGATTTAATGTATATATTTTTACATTATAATGTATTTCTCACACATGACATTACACTGCCTATTTTGGTAGGACCAGCTACTTAGAGCTAACGCTTTCGTGTAGCAACACTAAGTAGTGATCAGCTTCATATCATGGTACGGGCCACTTTCAATGCATATCTCAACTTCATCAATTGCACAAAGACCACTTTACAAATGTCATGACCACAACGTCGAGCACTCTAGCTCCTTTGTTCGTATACAAACACATTGACGACGATCCAGCCTGCTTAGGTGTTTACTTAAACCTGGCAAATTCAGAGGCGATTTACCTCGAAATCTTCACGCTGCGGCTCCCAAAACTTACACTGCTCAATTTTGCCTCACGTGGTATGACCGACCACTAGAGCTAACAGTTTGTGTAGCAATTCCTAGTGGTTACCTGGCATCATATCATTGTTGAAGTAACCAACAGGCATATTTAAGCCCAGCACTTATGGTTCATCATATTTTTGCTAAACTTGGTTCGAACTCTGTCATGCATTTCTTATCAAGCCTCGCAGAGAGAAATTCTTTTTCCTTTTTTTCAGAGAGGAAAGTGTTGTAACGACACAAATTAATGGCCGACATATTGCGTAAATTAAATTCAATTTTATTTACGTTGCACCAATGAGAAAAAGCGAAACTTGTCGTTTAACCAATAGTGTGCAAGTAGACATATATTACTATGGCATGGCTATTTAAGCACGACAATTTACCATGCAAGTCAGTTGTCGCATTTGTATTCTGCTTTGCGTTGCGCGTGTGGGTTCTGTCGGCTGCTGTTTCACGAACAATTGGCTACATCCGTGACTCATCTTGTTGCGGTACAACCAGCGAGACGAGCCAATTAATTGCAGAACCTGAACGATGTTTTCTACATCGTGATTACAACGCGACAACAGAAAGAACGACAGCCAGAGTCCACCCAAGGCTCTAGGACATCTTCACACTCTGAATAATTCAGGAGAACGCACGACCAGGCCCTCTTAAGGGCCCCCTATCAGTAATAAATCTATATTCAGAGCACCTTAACCGAGTTTGTAACGTCGTACGGCATTTACTTGAAGCCGGAGCGTTTACAAACTCGTTACAAATTAAAACAAGCGCGATTTGCTATTACCAATGGCAAGTGAGCTTACGTTTGAAAAAGTATATAAGCAATGTGCTTTTACCATGCATCATCACACACGTTTTAAATTTTCTAACATGTACTACTTATGATTGTTTTTGCGCTAAACACTTTACTGTTTACCTACGCTGACTTCTGGACTTGCGTAAGTTAGGCAGTGTCATCTAATCTCATGGATCACAGTCACGCCAAACTTCTTGTTGAAGCACAACTAGTCATACGGATCGACTATATATTATTCGAACATCTATATGTGCCGGCCACCACGGTGACACAGCAGATCTTCAACAAGACACTTCTGAGCATTTCAAACATCAATTCAATCAGGATTCGGCTCCACAACGAAGAAACACAAGCTAGTCAACCAGAGCCGGTGTCAAGTGCCTAGAAGTACTTGTAGACATTGCAAGACTACATAAATTTCTCGACATTTTGAAGATAACGTAATTCCGGCCCAGATAAGGGCCACCCACATTAACTCTCTTCCATTTTCTACGGCCTTTTCTACTCTGCAACGTCGCACAGCATTTACTTGCAGCCAGGGCGTACACAGTGTAAAGACGCAGATTAATTCACCGACATATTGTTATTTCACGGCGTTTACTGTTTAACGGTCATCCGGTCCAGTTAAAGACCATCCACATTACTGATTCTCGATTGCTTATTTGTCTTCCTAGTAACGTCGCACGACACTATATTTCGCCTGGGACGTTTACAAATTTGTGACCGTACCAAGAACGGAAAGCAATACTGTTTTTACTTCTTGTTTTGTATGTAAACGCTCCAGCTTCAAGTAAAAGCCGTACGACGTTACAAACTCAGTGAAAGTGCTATGGATATAGAGTTATTGTTCTAATAGGGGGCCCTTAAAAGGGCCGGTCGTGCGTTCTCCGGCAAATGCCGAGAATGTTCCTTCAGTGTGAAGATGTCCAAGAGCCTTGGGTTGACTCTGGCTGTGGTTCCTTCTGTTGTTGCGTTGTAATCTCGATGTGGAAACTTCGTTGAAGTTCTGCATTAATTGGCTCGTCTCACTGGTTGTACCGCAACAAGATGTGTCACGGATGTTGCCAATTGTTGGTGAAGACAATCCAATAACCAGCGTAAGTGATGACAGCCGACAGCACGTACACGTAACGCAAAGCAGAAGCCAAATGCGACAATTGAACTGCATGGTAAATTTACCGTGCTTAAATAGCCATGTCATAGTCTACTTGCACACTATTGGTTAACAGAAAGTTTCGTTTTTTTGCCATTGGTGCAACGTAAATCAAATTTAATTTAATTTACGCAATACGTCGGAAATTAATTTGTGTCGTTACATGTAAATACAATTCATTGAGAAAAAAAATTTAGACCAAAAAATTTTTTTGAACGGGATTCAAAGATGGACATTAAAAAAATGACGGTAGCATATCCGATCACCGGATCATTTTTCTTTTCCAATCATGTTTGTGGATATATATATGAGACAAGATTGACTGTGTTAAATCGGTCAACATTTCTCGCCTACGTGCTTTTGTACCACGTTCTACGTTCAAATTTTGTTCAACAAGTGGAAGCAGATTGTGGTAAGAGCTTCGCTATTAACATTTAAAATGAACTGGTTACAAAAGTTTTAAATTTTTTTATTAAAATTTAAATCTCTTTCTGCATTTTAATGTCCTGTAAATCAATTTCAAACATGAATATCCTTAATTATAGGTTAGCTCAGTGTCCATCTACCGGTCTCAAATATGTTGATGTTAGGCTAGCCACTTTGGAGATATCCATTTCAGATTTGAGTAAAATCCTTAAAAGAATCGTCATAGACACGAAAAATGCTAATAGAACCACAAATCAACAAGGTCTAAATCAGTATAAATGACAATCGACACCACTTCGATCATTGTCTTTATTCCCCAAAAATGGTGCTATAATCATCAAATTTACATCTATAATTGTCTAAATTAACTTCATTGTTCAGAGAAATTACTAATCAGATGCCAATTTCCTTCCTTAGATTACCACAATGAACAACATGACAACAGTTTCTATTCTTCACGTGAAAACTTTCAATCACCTATAGATGCAGTTTTTGTTTACTTTTTTGTCTAGGCAGGATATGCCACATTGACAGCGAAACCGATATTCTTATTCGCACTGACTAGCCTATTTTCCGATATGACCTAGCTAATCATCTCAATGAACTTCTGCATTTTCTAGAATTCAAAATTGGTAAAGAATTGATCATAGACATAGGTGCAGCAGTTTCAGTTCTCAAGGGTGATTCCATAGCCGTGATGTCTCTACGCGTTCTACTCAAAACAACTACGGACGAGCCCATTCCTACTTATAGTTGCCGAAATCGTACTCTCAATATAAATTTACAACGTGAATTTTCTCACAACTTTATCGTTGCAGAGGTCTCACACAACATAATAGGCCTTCATTTCCTGCTGAAATATCGGCTCATTGTTGAATTTGCTAATTAAAATGTCATTTACCACTCAACAGGACTTGAGCAAAGTTTTTGATACTTGCTTCCGAAAGTTTTAAGTTTCAGGTCATACAGCCAATAACAGATATATGATCAACTATTCGAGAACACAAGTCGATGTTCGATCTCAGAAAGTCAGAACTATGAGTCTCCAACGTGATGCAATATACAGTCCCAACAGTACGACCTATTGCGTTAAAGAAATACGCTCACCCTAACTTTGCTGAAAGATTTCCAAGAAGTTTTCAAGTTCATTGCAGGAGAGAATCATCAGACCTTCGAAAAGTTTATGGGCGTCAAAATTGCACTGCTTTACCAAATCAAAGGGATCATATAGAGCTCGTGAATATTACCACAGGCTCGGTTCTGTGATCAAATCCGATGCATATGCTATTTCTAATATAAACACTTTCCTTGAAAAAATCAGCGGCAGCAATTACTTTTCAGTCATTGACCCCAACCAAGCCCACTATCACATACATTAGCGCTAGTAGATATTGAAAAAGCTCCTATTATCACTCGTTTTTGCCTTTTTGAATAACTTTTCATGCCTTTTGGTCACTAAAGGTCACTCAGACATTTCATATGTTCATGAACGTCATTCTCCGCGGTGATGCCGCTTACTATGTGTCATATCTTGGTGACATAATGATTTTGAACCCAGACATAAATTCTCATTTCAAGCATCTATTGAATGTCCTCTCACATTTATCAAATCACGGCCTCAGGATCAAGTGTGACAAGACGCAGATTGCAACTTAATCCGTGGATTTCCTAGGGCATCGTACAACATATCAAGTTATAAAATCTTTGCTGTCGAAGGCAAATTCCATCAATAATATTAAGTCAACCCAAAATTTTAAGGGAATTACAGAAATTTTTGTAGTTTTTAACTACTATCGTAAGTTCCTTCCAGGCCTATCAAAACAATTTTATCGGGTATGTAGGCACCTGCGGAATCTAAAATTAATTAGCATAAACTCTGCAAACTTTTGTTTGCCATCAATTTGATAGCAAATTCCACAATTTTAACACATCCAGACTTCCAAAGACCAATTCTACTGACAACAGATGCTTCTGAATTTGATTTTGGGGCCAATTTGTAACAGTAAATCAACGGAGTTTGGAAGCCTATAAGTTTCTACTTGCGTACTCTGCAACCTGTAAAAACTAGATAGGACACTTTTGATCGAGAGCTGCTTGCCAAGCATGAGGCAGTTTGCAACTTCATCAGCATCATTGACTGCAGGAGATTTGTTATTTTTATAGATCATGCACCATTATTTAGCATACTTCAAAACACGACCAAAACTTTTGCAAAGTATATTTCTAGAGTAGAAAGACAGCTGTCACGTCTGAGTAAATTGCAATTCGAAATATTTCGAGTTAAGCGCGAACAAACATCTCAGCAGACCCAATTTCTAGACCAGACGTCTCACTAAAACGTCCTCGCCTTCGCCATTTTTATTCAACTTCATGACTTTCAATGAAAGTGCACTAGGACCATTCCTCCTACGAACTGAACAGCGCGTTGACACCCATATTCAAAGATTAGTAGCCCGTTACACGACCAATTTCGTATGCCGAATCTGGGAAGGTTTACCCATTGTTCGCTTCACGGACACGCAGCCTCAAAAGCCAGATTTGCACATCAACCTTCAAAGAAACGTTTTCGAATGCATGCACACAATTTCTCACGTAACTATTAAGCGACTGTCAAACTTCTTATAGATGGTTTCTGGGGTCATAGACCCAGTCAGAACGCTAATCGATAGGTCTCCGTGTGTCTATATGCCAGAAAAACAAGATCACAAAACACACTCATTCTAAGTTGAAAAATTTCTCAACTACTACACGCCTAACCATCGTTAACATCGACACAGTTCATCTGACACAGATTCACGGTTTAAACTACCTACTATAATTGATAGATTCACACGATGGCCTGCGGCTTTACCTCTTGGAACCATTTCTGCAGACGAAATCACTAATGGGTTTATTTCTGCATAGATTGTCTATTATGGTATTCCAAACAGAGTCAATACTGATAGAGGTATTTGCTTCTCGTCCGATCAAACAGCAACTAAAATATCCATCTTCGACATTTCTACTTATTCAAATGCATCTAATCAAAAGAATACCAGATAAAGATGAAGAGGAAGAAGCAATTGTCTAGAAAGGTTTCTGGACACCATTACGCTTCAAACATACATAAATTCTCACAATATTTTCCGTTCAACGCTTTTCTAGCCATTTTAAGTACCACCCGCAGTAACTGCTCTCTTTTTCTTTATTGTTATTCCTAGTAGCATCGCAGAGCACTTCCTTCCAACCAAGGCGTTACAAAACGAACCGATAGTATCAAACCAACTAGAGGTTTGAAAAGCGTAGATAATATCTATTTAGAAATGAAAAATTTTAAATGGTACAGTTATTAATTTTTAAATTACTTCAAAGAATTGGGCCACAAACAAATTAAATTACGATGGAGCAATGTTGAAGCATGTAATTACGTTCGGCGAGAATAAGCGTGAAGCCTTAATAGTTTTAGTGATAAATTAAAACCTTTTGACTATATTTTTATGCTGTTATGAAGGCGATTAATCCATTGAATATCAGCCTGAATATATCTTTATTACTTAAGTATTACTTACACAATGAGGAATGAGGATTCATGTCTATAATTTGACATCGCGATGATTAAAAGTTACAAAACGAGATTCACACGAATAAAGCTTGGGACCAATTTTATTTATAATTATTTTGCACAATTGCATACAAAGCTCCTTAATAGTCGATTTTGCAAATTTGTTGCTGATTTAAAAAAAAAATTTCAGTAGATCCGAAAAATACTGAATTGTCTAAAAAACATAACAATTGATTTATATTATCTAAGTTGGTATATAATAACATTAGGGGTGAGAATAAACAGTATAAAAGAAATCATTAAAAATCTACAATAAAACAGAATATAATTTTACTTATCTTTATGATGCTTTGAATAATGATGATTTTAAAATCAAAATTTAGTCGGAATCCATGATTTAGGCATAACTATTCTACGCACAGGTTCTGCTGAGATACATATCGAAAGAATCGTTAGCTGTGCTAAGAACAGATTGGCGCTAATAATGTGAAATATCTTATCAAATGATATACAATTTAAAATATATAATATTTTGATTAGGCCGACACTGGAATATGCCACCACTACTCGGAACCCAAAGAAAAGATGTTTTGTCAAACAAGCCAGAAGAAAAAAGAAAAGTTGTGAAACATATTAGCCCTGTGTCCTGCACCATATATGTCAGCATATTATAATTCGTATCAATGCAAACTTTACGGGTTCAGAGGTTGTGCTTTTCAATAAACGTATTGCACTTGAAGCAGTTGGCGGGAGCCTATGTGAGTCCAACCAGTAAGATTCATGATGTAGGAACTTGTTCTGCAAATTTGGCGATTTCTTGTCATTTTTTGAGAAATATTAAGGCAAAGTTATTTATTTAATTTATAAAATTTACAATAAATTTACAAAAGGGTTTCGAGAATCACCTCCATCTAAGATGTCTTTCAAGTATTCATGTACTAAACTGGTAAAAATATACAATCATTTTGATCTTTTGAATTTTGATTCTACTTACTTTCTCGTAGTAAAAAAAAGACCAGGATGAATGAGATCAGCAATAAATATTCATGAAATTTTTGTATATACCATCTGTATTTTTATATTGGAGAAACTTTGCATTAAATCATCATATTAGCTAAAATTAGAAATAAACAATTGTTATGTAGGGGTACCTTTTGCTGTTGCTTTCTCGTTCCTGATTTTGTACCCCTACCACATATAAATGGTGGTTATTATTATTACCCGTGCGTCTAATCAGTCTCTGATCATTTTCGGATGGTTGATGCGAGAAGGCAAAAACATCTGGTCATACATATATTCTACACAATATTGCAATTAGAAATATAATTCATAGATAGTCCAATTTGACCATGTGTTGGTCGGCAATAAAAAAACAGATTTTAACATAAAATTATATCCTAAACACCATTCAGAATTAAACTAGATTGTCCGTCTTCTAGACGGCAAAAATAAAAGTGATTTATGTCTATAAAGCGAAATGTTTAGAACAAATGTCTGGATCGGAATGAATATAGTCAAAGATTGAAAATATATGACAATATGAACATAGTAAAATGATTTATGTTTATAAAGAAAATGTTTTACATACAATTGGTTATTCTTACACAAATGTCTGGACTGTAATGAGTAGTCAAACGATTAAAGATACATGATAATATGAGCCTAGTAAAATTATTTATGTTCATAAAGTAAAATGTTTTGTGTAAACCGTTTAAAGATTTAAATGACAAACAACTCACAAATGTTTTTTATAGTAAACAATCAATCATTTTCATAGTAACGAATAATCCGATAAATTCACTGACACAATAGTCCACCGCGTGATCCTCTCGGATCGCGCGCGGTTCTGTCTATTTATAAAAACACTATTAATTACAAATAAAATTGCAGTTCAAGAAATATCGATTAAAACTGCTTGAGACTAAAAGAGATTGTTCCTAAAATCACAGCTAAGAGAAATATTGTTTAAGGACAGAGTTAGAATATTTGACCTTAAAGAGCACAGCGTTTGTAAAAATTGACCTTCGTTGGGTTGTAACACGGAGCCGCGTGTTACAGTTATATTATGGTTATCATCTATGCTTAATAATAATGCATTTTAATTGTTCCTCATTTTTCAATTATCGGATAAGAAAGTCTAGATGAAAAACTATTATTTTTATTGTTTCATTTATTATTTTATAAAAGTGACTCATTAAAACGTCGTTTTTTTGTCTTTTTTTAAATTACTTATATCAAACTTTGATGTAACGTATGCGGTGATATTGTAACACGCGGCTCTGTGTTACAACCCAACGAAGGTCGATTTTTACAAACGCTGTGCTCTTTAAGGTCAAATATTCTAACTCTGTCCTTAAACAATATTTCTCTTAACTGTGATTTTAGGAACAATCTCTTTTAGTCTCAAGCAGTTTTAATCGATATTTCTTGAACTGCAATTTCTTTTGTAATTAATAGTGTTTTTATAAAAGAAACAGAACCGCGCGCGATCCGAGAGGATCACGCGGTGGACTATTGTGTCAGTGAATTTATCTCGCTAAATTGGATTATTCGTTACTATGAAAATGATTGATTGTTTACTATAGAAAGCCAGGAATTAAACATTTGTGAGTTGTTTGTCATTTAAATCTTTAAACGTTTTCCAATGTTCAATTTTAGTGATAACTTTCAATGTTAACTCCATTAACATCATCATGTATTCTTTGAGTTTTTGTCATAAAAGTCTTTAAACGGATTACACAAAACATTTTCCTTTATAAACATAAATAATTTTACTAGGCTTGTATTATCATGTATCTTTAATCGTTTGACTACTCATTACAATCCAGACATTTGTGTAAGAATAACCACTTGTGTGTAAAACATTTCTCTTTATAAACATAAATCATTTTACTATGTTCATATTATCATGTATTTTCAATCATTTGACTATTCTCATTATGATCCAGACATTTGTTTAAGAATAACTGCTTGTGTGCGAAACATGTTACTTTATAAACATAATTCATTTTAATTCTTGCCGTCTAGAAGACGGACAATTTAGTTTAACTGTGAATGGTGTTTTTAAAAAAATTTAACATAAAATTATAATATACAAATAAAATTGCAGTTCAAGAAATATCGATTAAAACTGCTTGAGACTAACAGAGATTGTTCCTAAAATCACAGTTAAGAGAAATATTGTTTAAGGACAGATTTAAAATATTTGACCTTAAAGAGCACAGCGTTTGTAAAAATCGACCTTCGTTGGGTTGTAACACGGAGCCGCGTGTTACAATATCACTTCAGGATGTTCAATTGTTGAGGAGGCCTATAACAAAATTTTTGTGACTTAATGTACATCTTTATGTGATGTGATGTACTTTATTTATCGTAAATTTTCTGATATCTTATCTTTTGATATTCTACATGCTCTATGTATGTCAGAAATGTGGTTTTAGTTTTACCGGTGCTTCATATGTTGGCAGAACGACCACTTCAAAGGCTCATATGGTTCAGTTTATGGTGACCGTATTTATCAAGAATCTGCAAATGTCTATTAGCATACACATTATGAACAACCGCAAAAAGGATAGCGAAAAAAACTTATTGACTCTGAATATTTCGATTTTGGCATCGGGAGCCTATTTCAACAAAAGCCCATTCCAAGACAAATTTTAATTGAATTATTGATTGAAAAATTGTTTGTGTGATATTCTTTTTGTTAGAAAAGGATTCTGAAACCGGATGTTTAAATATTCGGATTCATATTAAAGACTGTGGATGCAAATACCTTGTTGAGTAAAATGAGGATCAGGTAATTTTGAAAATTTACCATATGAGTCAAGCCAAACAAAATGTATAATAGAGATCTAAGGTTCAATCTGTGATAAATGTTTGTACTTTTGCCAAGGTGAAATTCAAATCTACAAACTTGTTTAACAGTGGTGGTTTTCCGTATTATATTCCATCTGTTCAGTTTATGGAGGCTGTTATTTAAAACCATTCAATAATCAATTTTACGAATTTCATATTCAGCTCTAAATTCAGTAAATTCAATAGGTGAAATTAATTTGTTGTAAGTGCTATTTTATTAGCAACAAATTATATACAGGACACTTATGTCGCAAATTACATTTCATATTCAAGTCACTTTATGCGTTTATATTGTGCTTATTTTATCGTCCTATAAGCTACTTCCCATCATGAATTTCATCGAAACTAAGTTAGTTGAGTGCTCATTCGTCAGTTTAACATCTGATGATATTAGGCTATCCTGTTTAAAGAGGTCTCCTACAAATTTGACTAAAATCTTTAAAAGATACATCTTAGGCACAGCACAAGCTAATAAAACAGAGGATCAACTTTTTCGACGAAATCGGACATAACAGTACAAGCAACAATCGAGATTCCCACGATCATTTAATCGACATTCTCATAATAATTGATGCTATAATCACAAAAAGTATTTTTTTTATACTTGTCGAAATTGCTTCCACCGTTGTAGCATTTGTCAAAAAAATGTTAGTATCCATTCTTTGCAGACTACAAGCCACAAATAAATAACAGTGCATATTACTCACACAAAAAATTAGATAAACATCTTTCAAACGCCTATTGCTCTGGTTTCTATTAATTCTTTTAGTCCGCATATATTAATCCTCGAAGATAGCTCAACCGATAATGTCGTACTAAATGGCCAGCCTCCCTGCTTATATGAACAGTCTAAACAACAAAATGAACTTTTGTACCTTCTTGATTTTAAAACCCGGTAGGAATTTATCGTAGATATTGGTGCAGCTAATTCTGATCTCAAGAGTGTCTCCAAGGCTGAGATGTCTTTAGGAGTACTAGTCGCAACACCTACAAAGTGTCCAATTTTACCTACGCCTCTCGGGATCGCTCTCTTAGTATAGGTTTACGATGTGCACTTTTTCACAACTTCTTCCTCGTCAAAGTCTCGCACAGCATTCGAAGCTTTGGTTTCCTGTTAAAATATCGACTCATTTCTGATCTTTCAAATCAAAATAACACTGACCCTTCACAGGATTTAAGCATAGTTTCTGGACACTTGCTTCCGAACATGTGGAGTTAATGGTTGTACAGCCATCCCCGGTGTATTAATCGACAGAAATATCGATCGATCTTTGAGATCACAAATCATTGTTTGACGTCAACCTATTGTACTTAAGAAGAGACGGTTAACAATAGTTAAAATCAAACCTGCCCAAGTAGAATTGACATAACTGTTGGAAGAGGGTAACATCAGGCAATCAAATAGTTCTTGTAAATCACCATTACACTTGGCCTTTAAAGCTAACGGATAATACAGAGTCTGCGGTAATTATGGAACGTTAAACTCTGTAACCAAAGCTGATGCATGCAATATACTAAAAATAAGTACATTGCTTGAAAGCTGTGTGGTAGAAATTTCTTTTCAGTGATTGACCAAAAACAAGCCTCTCATCACATACTGTTAGCACCAGAAGACAGAAAATACTGCTGTTATCACTCTTTTTGGTCTTTTTGAATACGTTTACATGCCTTTTGTTTTCATATGCCCAACTCCGAAATTTCCGAGGTTCCTGGACAACATTCTGCTTGATAACTCAGACTGCCGTTTTTCCTAACGTGATGAAAATTATTTTTAGTTCTGATCTAGTTTCCCGTGCCGAACGTTTTGGAAATGCCTTATCACACTTGGCAGATCACGGACTCCAAATGAAATGTGACAAAACGCAAATTGCAACCAAATCCGTTGATTTCCTAGGGCAACGTACTACACCTCATGTTTAACAGAATTTGTCTCCTAATGTTAATTCGATCAAGATCATTGCGTCACGAAAAACTTTGAAAGACTGAAAGAAAACATTGGGCGATCTCAATTAAAACTGCTTGAAACTAAAAGAGATTGTTGCTAAAATCACAGTTTCGAGAAATATTGTGTAAAACCAGAATTAGACTATTTGACCTTAAAGAGTACTACATTTGATTGGCTCTCGAGGTCTTGTACAAATTGACAAGTGTACATTCGGCAAAGCCGCAAGCCAATTTTCTTCTGGGATAGCCTTAAACGCCGCTTTCAGTTCCCGGTGTAGCCTTTCGACGAAACCATTTGCTCTAGTGTAGAAGGATTTGTAATTAATGTAAGAGTTTCTGCGAACTAGTTGTCTATTTAGTGCGATATTGTCCTCCTACCTAATATCTGGTAGCTGTTATTACGATCCGCGTTCATGATTAATAAATGACTCTTTCCCGATTAGTGATCTGAGAAAGCACAAACATCAAGTCATTGTTTTATTAAGCAAAATTTTATAAAGCAAAGATAAAAATCGTGTAAAAATAGTCAAGATAAGCACAATATATAATTCCACAGTATGCTAGGTTTTGCGAGTTATCAATATTGTCAACACAAGTTACCATCTCAGTAAAAGATTTTTCACAATAAACACAATAAACTCAATAAATAATCCAAGTTTTGCTTTGTTAAAATAATCTACTGTATGCTAGGTTTTGAGTGTTAAATCACATCAATCCACTGAACTGTAGGGTTTCGGATAAATGATTGAGAAATACATAAAATATAAATGCCTAAAGACTTATTTGCACTGTTATTGGACATGTAGGAATTATTAGTTCCCACAAAATATATAAATCCTGGCTTTGAGCATTAAGTCACATAAATCAACAGCATGTTATCTGCGTATTGCGCGCGGGTGTTTATTATTCTTAAACAAAACCCTATTAATTAAAATAAAATTTGCAGTTCACGAAATCTTAATTAAAACTGCTTGAAACTAAAAGAGAATGTTGCTAAAATCACAGTTACGAGAAATAGCGTGCACAACCAGAAGTAGACTATTTGACATTAAAGAGAACTATATTTGTCAAAATTGAACAGAGCCGCGTGTTACAGTGTAGTATATTAAAACTAGAAATATTTAATTACATATATGAGACTAATTGCATATATTTATGTGATGTGATATTTTTTATGTTGTATATATTCCAATGTAATTATCTGTAACGACAAAAAGTAATTCGCCGATATAATGCGTAATTTAAATTAAATTCAATTTACGCTGCCCCGATAAGAAAAAAGCGGAACTTGCCGTTAACCAATAGTGTGCAAGTAGCTAATCAAGGCTATTTAAGCACGTGAATTTACCATGCAAGTCAGTTGTTGCGTTTGCCTTCTGTTGTGCGTTTCTCCAACGTGCTGTCTGCTACCTTTCCACACAAACATTGGCAATTTCAGCCACGCCATTCTTGTTGCTGTATAACTAGAGAGACGAGCCAGTTACTGCAGAACTTCAACGAGTTTACTCAGCGGGATTTCAACGCCACAACAGAAAGAATCACAACCAAAATCAACTAGAGCTGGTCTCAAGTGTCTAGGAGAACTTCTGGACACTGCTACACTAACTGATCATCTCGGCATTTTCCATAAAACGCAAGACCGGCCCTGTTAAAGGCCCTTCCCAAACAGTACTAACTTAGTTTTCCTGGCACTCTAACTAACTTTGTAACGTCGTACGACATTTACTTGAAGCTGCGGCTTTTACAAAATTGGCGACCGTGATACTGAGTGCAGTACAGTTTTTTGGCCATCAGAAAACATTTGGTATGAATAAAATCGATTGTTTCTTTTTCATTAATTTGGAGATGAAATAAATTAACATTTGCGTATGCGTTTTTACTCTGGTTATTAATTTCTCTAAAATCATGGTCTTCTAGAGAATTTTGTTAGGTATATATTTTTAGAAGAAGGGTTTTCTATTCAGTTTTCCTATGTACAAAACTGTACATCTAGGTGGTCTTCGAACGAACATTGACTGTGGAAGCTGTTGGTGGGTAAACGTTTCTTTTAAAGTCTTTCTTTACATTTTCGTCTTGGTTATAAATTTATGCTTTTAAGATCCCGTAAGTTTATTAGAATGTCAGGTCCAATTTTAGATATTGATGTTCCTACTGATGAGTCACCTGTAAGCACAAACGAATGTGCATGAGATTATACTTTCCGTTCATGCTGCCTTTGGTTTATCCTTCTGGTCACAACTGAACTAATTTGTTACTAGGTTCGCAACACCTAATACATACTTGCATATTGATATTCCAATTTAGGATGGAGATAGCGAACTATTCGTTATGCGCCTAGATTCCGCTTTCTCCCTATTTCCAGATTAGGACAGTCATCAAAAACTTACAAAATGTTTTTGCTAAACTACCTTCTGAATTGCAGTGACGGATTTATCCAAAGCTTGAGGCCATTAGAAAGCTACCTAATCCCATTTTGGGCCTACAAAATGAAATAGAAACCTTGCTGGGTCCCACAGAAACCAAACGGATAATAAATAAATACTCAGAGTTAGACATGTCAAACCTTGGCCCATAGATGACTCATCTGAGAGATGTGAGTTAGAATTTAGGGTTTTGTAACCTCCGCCCTCCGCAGGATGATACGCTTTCCTCTTTAAAGAGGACAGTAGCGAAAATAGCTAAAGTTCTAGAAGGATTGGTCATAGCGAAATCCGAGCAAAATCCGGTGAATGCTTTACCAAATTTCGTGCCTTAAATATATTATAACGGTAGGCGGCGATCGAGATCTCCGCAATCTTTTAACAGATATGCCCTAAAGAACTGCTGTCTCTGTCGTTCCGAAGTTTTTTCGAATTGAATGTCAATTTCCACATTTGACGGAAAATACAACAGAGCAAAGGCGCAGTGGTGCATCAGGATTGGGAAACGAATGGCGCAAAAAGGAGAAGGCCGTACTTTCTGCGCATCAACGGCATCAACGGCGCCACAAGGAAGAAATCACTTTCAATCCGACATTCCTGTCGACTCTTTTTGTCCCCACCAAATTTGACACATAGATAGACAAACGGACAATGCCAGTAGCAATCACCAGTCTACTTGTTTGCATGACCTTGCCAAACAGCCAAACGAACTTCTGCACCTTCTTTATTTCAGAACTGGCGAAGAATTCATCGTAGACACAGGTGCAACAGTTTCAGTTCTCAAGGATGATTCAATGGCCGAGATGTCGCTAGGCGTTCTACTTATGGCTGCCGTTATCGCAAACTCAATATAGGTTTACGGCGTGAATTTTCTCACAACTTCATCATTGCCAAGGTCTCACACAATATAATAGGCCTTGATTTCCTTCTGAAATTTTGGCTCATTGTTGATTTTTCCAATGAAAAGATCATCGACCCTTCCACCGGACTTGAGCAAAGATTTTGGACACTTGCCTCTGAGCGTTTGGAGTTACAGGTCATTCAGCCAACCCCAGTGCATCATTCAGCAGATATACCAGCAGCTCTTTGAGAACACAAGTCGTTTTTCGATCTTAACAAGTCAGAGCTATGAGTTTCCAACACGGTGCACCATATCCTCACAGAAGTACAACCTATTGCACTCAAGGAGCGACCACTGGCCCTTGCCAAGCTGAAAGCTGCCCAAGAAGAATTCTCAAGGCTTTTGGAAGAGGGAAACATCAGACCATCGAAAAGCTCATGGGCGTCACAACTGCACTTAGTCTCCAAACCAACCGGCCGTGCAGAACCTCTCACGTTTATTCCACCATGAAATCAAGATCAACTGTGACAAGACGCAGATTGCAACTACATCCATGGACTTCTAAGGGCATCGTATCACGCCCCAAAGTGTTCAAACGTTGCCGTCAAAGGCGAATTCAATCAAGAATATCAAGTCACCGAGGACTGTAAGCGATTTGCAGTAAATCCTGGGAATACTACATTATTATCGCAAGTTCCTTCCGGGCCTTTCAAGACAATTTTATCCTTTCTGCAGGCACCTGCGGAACCGAAAAGGACTTAGCAAGAATTCCATCATTGCTTGGTCATCCGAAGACGAAGAATTACTTCGACTTGCCATCAACTCGTTAGCAAATGCCACAATGCTAACGCATCCAGATTTTCAAAAACCATTTCTACTCACGACAGATGCTTCTGAATTCGCTATTGGAGCCACTTAAGAACAAGAGATCGACGGAGTTCGTAAGCCTATCAGTTTCTACTCGCGTACTCTCCAACCAGTAGAAACGAGGTATGATACATTCGGTCGAGAACTCCTCGCTATCCATGACGCAGAGCGCCATTTTATCAGCATCATTGGTAGTAGCAGTTTTGTTGTTTTCACAGGAAGCCAAGCGACTGTCCGACTTCTCACAGATTGTTTCTGGGGTCATAGACTTAGGCAGAACGTTAAACGATGGGTCTCCGACACACTCGTACTAAGTTGCAAAATTTTCGAACTACTTCTCACTTAGCCATCGTCCACATCGACATAGTTCATCTGACAAAGGTTCAAGGTTTCAGCTACCTTCTAACTATGATCGATAGATTTACACGGTGGCCTGCGGCATTACCTCTTTGCACCATTTCTGCAGACGAAGTAACTAACGGTTTTATCTCTGCATGGATATCCAATTATAGTGTTCCCAATGAGGTCATCACGGACAGAGGCACTTGCTTCTCATCTGATCGTTTCAAAACCACCTTGCGTTACATGGGATACATCTTACGCCAGACGACTGCCTACCATCCCCAAGCTAATGGCATGGTAGAGAGAATGCATAGGGAACTCAAAGCAGCTTTAGCATCCTCGTCCATTAATGGCAACTAGGTCGATGCACTACCTTAAGTTCTGCTGGCCATGCGTTCCCGTACTCGAGAATCCATTAAAACGTCTGCGTCACAACTCTTGTATGGCATGGATCTACGCCTTCCTAGTCAGCTCCCACGTCTACTACCGGCACAAGATGACCCACAAGACGAAGCTACCCGCCTTCGACTTCATTTCGGTAACATATCTGAACAGCAGCCGAGACATACGCCTCGTCCAGTCTTCGTTAACCCACAGCTCCTCAGCTGCAAGAGAGTACTCGTTTGCAACGACAATGCTGTTGCACCACTACAACCAAAGTATCGCGGTCCTTACCCAATTTTGCTCAGACAACCAAAATACTTCATTATTATGCAAGGCGCTACACCGACATCAGTAAGCATAGACAAGTTGAAACCGTTTATCGAACCGCCTGATCGTGAGAGCGTTCAAACTTCTACACACGTCTCAGGCTCTGTCTGCCCAATATCTCAATAGCCTGATTTGTATAACGCGTAATTGATATATATTTTTTTAACATTAACATTACGTATCAAAATTTTTTAAATCTTACGTTATTTTTCGCATTTATCTCACGTGGTATAACCAGCTGTTCTTAGCTAAAAATTGTGTAGCATTTGTGAACAGTTCTTTGGTATTATGCCATTTCTGAGGCAATGTTCGTGTACATTTTTTTTCAGAAAGGAAAGTGTTGTAACGAAACAAATTAATTGCCGACATATTGCGAAAATTAAATTCAATTTTATTTACGTTGTACCAATGAGAAAAAACAAAACTTGCCCTTAACCAATAGTGTGCAAGTAGACTATGGCATGGCTATTTAAGCACGGCAAATTTATCATGCAAGTCAGTTGTCGCATTTGCCTTCTGCTATGCATTACGTGTGCGTGCTGTCGGCTGTCATTACCTACGCTGATTATTGGATTTGTATCAACAACAATTGGAAACATCCGTTACTCATCTTGTTGCGGTACAACCAGCGAGACGAGCCAATTAATGCAGAACTTCAACGAAGTTTCCACATCGAGATTTCAACGCAACAACAGGAGGAACCACAGCCAGAGTCAATCCAAGGCTCTAGGACATCTTCACACTGAAGTAACATTCTCGGCATTTGCCGGAGAACGCAAGACCGTCTCTGTTAAGGGCCCCCTATCAGAACAATAACTCTATATCCATAGCACCTTAACCGAGTTTGTAACGCCGTACGGCATTTACTTGAAGCTGGGGCGTTTACATATATTTTAAGTATGTATTAAGTGTTGAGAAAATAGTAACAAATTAGTTCATTTGTGACCAGAAGGATAAACCAAAGACAGTATGAACGGAAAGTATAATCTCATGCACATTCGTTTCGTGCTTACTGGCGACTCATCAGTAGGAGCCGGTATTACGCCCTTTAACCACTTGTAAACGCCCCGGCTTCAAGTAAATGCCGTACGACGTTACAAACTCGGTTAAGGTGCTATAGATATAGAGTTATGGTTATGATAGGGAGCCCTTAACAGGGCCGGTCGTGCGTTTTCCGACAAATGCCGAGAATGGTTCTTTAATGTGAAGATGTCCTAGAGCCCTGGGTTGACTCTGGCTGTGGTTCCTTCTGTTGTTGCGTTGTAATCTTGATGTGGTAACTTCGTTGAAATTATGCTTTAATTGGCTCGTATCGCTGGTTGTAACGCAACAAGATGAGTCTCGGATATTGCCAATTGTTGTTGAAATAAATCCAATTACCAGCGTAGGCAATGACAGCCGACAGCACGCACACGTAACGCAAAGCAGAAGGCAAATGCGCCAACTGACTTGCATGGTAAATTTGCCGTGCTTAAATATCCATGCCATAGTCTACTTGCACACTATTGGTTAACGGCAAGTTTCGTTTTTTCTCATTGGTACAACGTAAATAAAATTTAATTTAATTTACGCAATATGACGGCAATAAATTTGTGTCGTTACAACACTTTCCTCTCTGAAAAAAGGAAAGAAATTTCTCACTGCGAGGCTAGATAAGATATGCATGACAAAGTTCGAACCAAGTTAAGCAAAAAAAATAAGGTACCATAAATGCTGGGCTTAAGTATGCTTGTTGGTTGCTTCAACAATGGTATGATGCCAAGTAACCACTAGGAAATGCTATACAACTTGTAAGCACTAGTGGTTGGTCATACCGCGTTAGGCAAAATAGAGCAGTGTAAGTTTTGGGAGCCCTAGCGTGAAGATTTTGAGGTAAATCGCCTCTGAATTTGCCAGGTTTAAGTTAAAACCTAGGCAGGCTGGATCGTCGTAAATGCGTTTGTATACGACCAAAGGAGCTAGTGTGTGCTCGACGTTGTGGTCATGATATTTGTACAGTGGTCTTATGTGCAATTGATGAAGTTGAGATTTGGATTGAAAGTGGCCTGTACCATATTATGAAGCTGATAACTACTTAGGTTTGCTACACGAAAGCGTTAGCTCCAAGTAGCTGGTCATACCAAAATATGCAGTGAGATTTCATGTGTGAGAAATACATTATAATGTAAAAATATATACAAATCAAAGGTAACTGCATAAAGATATGTACACGAACATTGCCTCAGAGATGGCATAATATCAAGGAACTGTTAAAAAATGCTACACTATTGTTAGCTAAGAACAGCTGGTTATGCCGAGTGAGATAAATGCGAAAAATAAGTTAAGGTTAAAAAAATTTTGATACGTAATTTTAAAGTTAAAAAAATCAATTACGCGTTATACAAAGCAGGCTATTCAGATTGTGGGCAGACGGAGACTGAGACGTGTGTAGAAGGTTGAACGCTCTTAGGATCAGGCGGTTTGATAAACGGTTTCAACCTGCCTATGCTTACTGATGTCGGTGTAGCGCCTTGCATAATATTAATGAAGTATTTTGGTTGTATGAGCAAAATCGGGTAAGGACCGCGATACTTTGGTTGTAGTGGTGCAACAGCATTATCGTTGCAAACGAGTACTCTCTTGCAGCTGTGGAGCTGTGGGTGAACGAAGACTGGACGAGGCGTATGTCTCGGCTGTTGTTCTGACATGTTACCGAAATGAAGTCGAAGGCGGGTAGCTTCGTTTTGTGGGTCATCTTGTGCCTGTAGTAGACGTGGGAGCTGACTAGGCCGGCGTAGATCCATGCCATACAAGAGTTGTGACGCAGATGTTTTAATGGATTCACGAGGACGGGAACGCATGGCAAGCAGAACTAAAGGTAGTGCATCGACCCAGTTGCCATTAATAGACGATGATGCTAAAGCAGCTTTGAGTTTCCTATGCATTCTCTCTACCATGCCATTAGCTTGGGTATGGTAGGCAGTCGTCTGGCGTAAGATACATCCCATGTACCGCAAGGTGGTTTTGAAACGATCAGATGAGAAGCAAGTGCCTCTGTCCGTGATGACCTCATTGGGAACACCATAATTGGATATCCATGCAGAGATAAAACCGTTAGTTACTTCGTCTGCAGAAATGGTGACAAGAGGTAATGCCGCAGGCCACCGTGTAAATCTATCGATCATAGTTAGAAGGTAGCTGAAACCTTGAACCTTGTCAGATGAACTATGTCGATGTGGACGATGGCTAGGCGAGAAGTAGTTCGAAATTGTTGCAACTTAGAAAGAGTGTGTCGTGTGATCTTATTTTTCTGGCTTCAAGTAAATGCCGTACGACGTTACAAACTCGTATAAGGTGCTCTGAATAGAGATTTGTTACATATAGAGGGCCCTTAAGAGGGCCTGGTCGTGCGTTCTCCTGAATTATTCAGAGTGTGAAGATGTCCTAGAGCCTTGGGTGGACTCTGGTTGTTGTTGCTCCCGTTGTAGAGTTGTAATCACGATGTGGATAACGTCGTTCAGGTTCTGCAATTAATTAGCTCGTCTCGCTGGTTGTACCGCAACAAGATGAGTCACGGATGTAGCCAATTGTTGGTGAAACTATCAAATCACCATTGTAGGTATTGACAGCCGACAGAACGCACACGCGTAACGCAAATCAGAATGCAAATGCAACAACTGACTTGCATGGTAAATTGCCGTGCTTAAATAGCATGCCATAGTAATATATCTCTACTTGCACACTATTGGTTAAACGGCAAGTTTTGCTTTTTTCTCATTGGTGCAACGTAAATAAAATTGAATTTAATTTACACAATATGTCGGCCAATAATTTGTGTCGTTACATAATTAATAGTGTTTTTATTAAAAAAACAGAACCGCGCACGATACGGCTAAAACACGCGGTGGACTATTGTGTCTCAGTGAACTTATTTCGCTTAGTTGTAGAAGTTACGCATTGGATTTACTGTGTTAGACTATCCGAACTTCAGAGAACAATGGATTAATATAATAACCTGAGGATAAAACACTGAACTAAATATTTGTGAGTTTTTTGTCATTGAAGTCGTTATACGGATTATACAGAACATTTTTCTTTATAACATAAATCATTTTACTATGTTCAGATTATCATGTGTTTTCAATCATTTGACTATGTTCATTCCAATCCAGACATTTGTGTAAGAATAATTTCTTGTGCGCAAAACATTGTTCTTTATAAACATAAATCATTTTAACTTTTGTCGTCTAGAAGACGGAAAATTTAGTTTAACTGTGAATAGTGTTTAAGACCTATTTTGCATAAAATCTATTTTGACAGCTGACTAACATATATTCAATTTGAACTAACTGTGAATTATATTACTATTTGCAACATTATATCTAATATATGTATGAAACCAAGTTTTGGTTTTCTCATATCGACCATCCGACAAGGATCAGAGACTGATTAGGCGCACGGGTAGTAATAATAGCCACCATTGATATGTAGGACGGGTATAAAATTCACG
>JAQBSW010010437.1:0-24224 GCA_029291075.1 Eudiplozoon nipponicum
TCAAGCTCGCAAACTTGATTTAAAGCAATTCTGTCATATGTGCGACTTGACCGTGTTCAGCAGAAAGCCCCATATATTTTCCGCCGCAGCGTCATACTTTATCTTTGAAAGAAATTACGCACAAAAGAATGAAATCGTGGCCTATCCATCCTTCGAATCTTATTGGTGTTTCTCGCCATAATTAATGTTTGCTGAATAATGGAAAAGTAATATCATATTACCGTGAGTGTGGATAAATAGACGATTATTTGGTGTATGAGCCGTATATGATATCAATAGTGAGCATTTGGTCAGCTTAGTCAACAAACTACCAATCGTAATAGTTCTAGAATGTATTTACTTAGTCACACAGAAAAAGGAGTGTGAAAAACTTTAAAAGTTAAAACCGTGACAGAGAGATTAATCAATGCTGAATGGGCTGTCACAAGCACAGCGAGTTAAACGCACAGACAAGTTACGATCAGATTGATCTTTACTTCCGAGTAAGCACTGTGTTCGGCTCGTGATGTTTGGGCGCTGATTCGCCCATCACACCGAAGGCTTCCACACCATTCGTACTAACCATTGGAATTGAAGGTCAATCTAATTTTGGTTGCATGACGTTTCCGTACTTCATTTTCAGTACCTTCATTAAAAGTCTAATAACACCCAGTACACTAATCACAAGACCAGATTTAAGCAGATGTAGTAACCTCGTTTATGAACGATATATTTATTTCTTTTAAATTTTAGAATCACTAAAATTTAGAATAAAACGAAGGCGCTTATTATTATAATCAAGGTTGTGGTCTTGATATAAACACCTGACCCATTAGTTACTTACATATGTCAGTATAAACTAAGAATTGTATATTGTAGAAAAGGCAATTCATCCAGTAGACCGGTTAAGTCCTTATTGGGAACTCATCATGTACTGGCCAGGATGGCTCAGTGGTTAGAGCACCAGATTCCGAAGCAGACGTGCCCAGGTTCGAGTCCTGTCCGTGGCAAATTCTAGCCAGTACATGATGAGTTCCCAATAAGGACGAAACCGGTCTACTGGATGAATTGCCTTTTCTACACTATACAATTCTTAGTTTATACTCACATATGTAAGTAATTAATGGGTCAGTTGTTTATATCAAGACCGCAACCTTTATTATAATAATTGTTATCACCACCCGCGCAACCAATGTTTGTTTAATTATATAAAGGCCCTTAATTACTAAACTTTACATTTTTGTAGGCATGGAGTACATGAAAACACACGCTTAAAATAGTAAAAATTTGTTTTCTGAAAGCAAAGTGAACACGTATGACAAATATCCATTGAATGTTTGCGGAGTGCCAGCTTCATATGTTGAATCTCGACGATTTGCGCTCGCAGGCTGCCACTTTACAGTATGAGTTTCGCAAAGATCCGATTGATTAGATCGCACCTCACTTCCAGTAGTTAGTATGAACGATGTTGTAGCCTTGGGAAGAAAGGGACAAATACGCACCCAGTCTGATCGCGGACAAAACAGATGTGTACTCGGAAATGAGGATCAATCGGAACTTTGCGAAACTAATAGCACAAAGCCACAACCCGCGAAAGCAAATCGTGTAGATTCAACAAAGTGAATACGTCCTGCAAAAGAGAACACCACAAAAAGCAGACAAAATATTAACAGAGAAGTTTAATGATTTTGTAAAATGAGCAAGATAAATAGCCGGGATTATAAACAGGAATGACTAGGTAAACATCAATTGGCACAATTACAGCAAAGGCGCGCATATCAGTAATGCACTGTTCTTCTATGATAATTTAAAACACGGCAATGAAGTTCGCATGTCGAAATACATAGCACATTAATCATTATAAATAATCGTCAATTAATAATGTCTAGTGTATATAAATATAATAGTAAAACTGTTTTGTTGTGCAATGCGTTTACTTGTCACGTGAGCACGACGACTAATTCCGAAAAACACGCCTTTGAACGTCACCTGTTGTCTAGCACACCTTGAACTATGTGGCACAAGTTAGTAATAATTAGTGTATAATTAAATTGAATGATAGTAATATATAAATGCTCAACAAACACGCAGGCGCGTTAATGTAAACGATTAGGACAGTGTAGCGATGAATAAGAAATTAATTTCATGGCCCATCAGCGAACCAGGTTAACAGCTGAAATTGATTTTGAATAAACAACATCGAAAGAGGAAGAAACTATCATTCCAAATTTGTTTCGACCTAATCGAGGCGTATTGTGTTTGCAGCATATTGACTCTTATTATGTTACACCATAATTGTAATAACATGTATAAATTTGTATTTATCAAACTGGTCTCATAAAGGACAAATAAAAATTATGTTAAATTTTATGCATCATTTTTAGTTCACAAATTATGATGCATTTGTAATATTGGCTGAGAAATAAATCCTTTGTTGATGTCTACATTTATCATAAAGCAAGTATACACAACTCAGTTAAATAAGGCCATTTTACTTTCGCTAGAAATCCACTTGGTTGTTATACCTGCTAATTTATACAGTCAATTTTTTTAAGGTAAATGAGATAAAGTTATATTAAACCTACATAATACAACAAGAAAAAGAAACGAAAAACGTACATGCTAGGAAACGTGCGGAAACACACACAAATACACACAAATAAACACCAGTTTTTAGTCCAAATATGTAAGAACTCATTTTGTTTAATTAGCTGCGAATTAAGAATGTTGTATACAACAAACGCAGCTGTGCGTAATTCTATTTTATTTATAGCTTTGGAGAACACTTTGAAATCTGCTGGATTTGGAGTGTAATTTTTATAAACGAATGGTTCAACAATTGCTGAAACGTTATTCTCTTTGCCAGCCGTGCGTAGTCCAAAATGCGTTTTTTTAATTCACTTCCTTAGTAATAGGCTAACCCGTCCGATATAGCGCACTGAGCAGTATGGACTTTGTTCGATTGTAATATAAACAACCATCAAGTGTGCATTGGTTGCCCGAGAAGTCACTGCACTTTTAATGCTTCCAGTAAATATTTCGTATGGTGCGTCCTCTTTAAGAAGTATATTGGCATACTAACTTTATCAAGGTTGCGATCTTAGTAAAAAAACACCTGACCTCTTAAGTACATAAATTTGCAGTATTTAATAAGTATTGTATAGTGTGGAAAAGTCAAATCATTCGGTTTTGTCCTATTAGATGATGATAACAGATATTTAATTATTAATTCATTTAGTTTGATAACTCACTAAATATATAGTTAGTATATGAATGAAAATTGTACGTAGCGTGCAGTAGGGTAAATCAGTGGTTAGAGCAAGAGATTCTCAAGCAGATGTACCCGAGTTCGAACCCTGTCCATGGCAAAATCTAGACAATACATGATGAGTTCCTAATAAGGACAAAACTGGTCTAATGGATGAATTTCCTTTTCTAGATTATACAATTCTTAGTTTATACTGACAAATTTATACACTTAATGGGTCAGGTGTTCATATCAAGATCGCAGCCTTGCTTTTAGTAATTGTCATCACCACGTGCGCAAACATTGATCGTTTAAATATATACTTATTTAGTTGGGTAAAATCGCATTGCGTTTTTGTTGTCGTCATTGTTTTATGCTTGATTCAAAACATTTTTCGGTACCCATTTTATGGTAAAGTTGTTTTAAGCCCCACCAGGTTTGACATACAATTTCTTGAGAAGATAGTTCATTCATTCTATCGGATAAATTGCGTATAAAATTTCTTTTCTGCGAAATTGAGACAGCGCTGTGGTAATGAACGTATTGTCCAATCCATGTCTGCTTTCGATATAGTTTACCTTTTATACTGTCATTTTCTTGTCTCAATATTAATGCGTCAATGAAAGATTGCGCTAAACTGCGGGTTTTCGCACTCACAAGTGAACTGAATGTGATGGTCCACGTTTTTCAAATATTTAAGCATATCATATATTTTGGTATCTTCATTTATGATTACAAAGATGTCATCTTCAGCCAAATAAATAAAAAAAGTTCCAACTTGTTTAGAATAAAAAATAGTAATTTTTTGTGCATGTCTCTGTGTATACGCGCGTTTACCAACTTCCTGTTTTTGTTGTATTACGTGGGTTTAATCAAATTGTATCCCCTTGATGTTTTAATAAAAATAGATGCGGTCATGTAGTTCAAACACCTGTGTAGTATAATAATTATATGGATAAATTAAACCGCCTCTGAAAAAAATTCTTAAATTTGCAATTGGAGGTATGCGATAAAATGAAAGCGGCATTGTGATGGCCATCAAAGAAACGTTTTATAATTACGAAACAGAACATATTAGACGAATTAAATTCAAAGCCAATGTCGATATAATTCAACGCAACAACGATTCTCTTGGAATGCGAGCTATGATAAAATTCATAGTACCATTGAAACGTGCAAAAATAGATAAAAAATTTGATCAGATAAAAGAACTTGCTTTCTCACTTCTAAAAAATCTACTAATGAATATATTCTTTATTATGTCCATTGTCTTCGAATATTACGCAGTATATTTATAATTAGGAAGAAAAAACACATTAATAACAAAGTGGATAATGACCATTTATTTAGAGATTACTAAACTTCGCTCTACAATCGTTTTGTATATACATTCTGGGTTTTCATTTTATTATGGAGGTGGCAACAAATCTGACTCTGTTTTACTTCTATTTCTTGTTTTGGCTGATTATTAAGTGTGTATGCGTTTCTGTCTGTGTGTGTGTGCCCGTTTGCATGTAAAGGTCTTTCTCGCTGTATTGCACAGTGGTGTCTGAGATCTGGTCATTATTGTGTTGATGGCTTGAGAGTTAACCATCTGTTCGCATTGATAGCTGTTACGTGTGCGAGTGCTATTTTTCCGAGTGTAGTCCTTCGTTTCACCTTTTTGCGCAAATTTATTTTCTTCACTTGGTAATAGCGCAAGTGCGGATTGCAGTGTTGAACGCTCATATTATTTGGAAATTTCTATCACCGTATGTGCATCTGTTTTTTCCTCTTCAATTTGTTGCCAAACCGATTGAATTTTTGTTGAGTTTGGTAGAGGGCGTGTTTGGTCTTGCCTGGATACCATTATCCATTTTGTTATTATTGTAGATTTTCTTCCTAATTAGAAATACACTGTGTAATGAATATATATATATATTTGAATAGCAAAACAAACAGAAAATTTAAATGAGAAGGGAGTGTGAAATAAAGAGACGACCAATCACTTTTGTGCATCACCTTCCGCTCAGGCTCGATGCCCGAGCCCCAACCTGAACTTTGGTCAACCACAGAGCTTCATACGTCGCCATTTCTTTTATCATACTGCATTTACTAATAATCTTAAAGGTCACACCTGAGCAATTTACGAGCGAGGTTCCAATGTAGCCGAGAATAGCATGCATTGGCAAAGCAGCATGTAAATGCGTTTAAGTATATTGGCAAAAATGCAGACCTCTAAAATACTACACAATGATAAAAGCATGGGCGTTCGCGAATTGTTGAGTGGTGGGTATGAGAAGTACACCTGATTAAATAAGCAAATTTGAGCAAAGGTAATAAATTATATTCAAGTCCATTTTGATGCCAGTTTAAATGATAAGGCCGTTACAAAGGAACTCAGACCAATTGGATCATCCATATCAATAATGTACAGACAAAGAAAAACTCACCAAATTATTAGCGGTGATTCATTATCCACGTTATGGATAGACGAAACGCTTATTCCGTGCGATGGAACCGTTGCGTAACCTAATAAGTACCTTTACAGTTGCCGATTAATTCAAGTTTGTCAACGCAATTTATGATATAAACTTTTTAAATGTTATAAAATACCTTAGGAATTAAAATAAATATAAATACATCTGTCTTGAATGAGGACACCACATTTGCCACAAGTTGTTCATTTCCTGTGCGAATGGTGTCAATCCTTAAGATGGGACTGGAAATGAAGTCCTTAAAATTCGGTAAAAAAAGAGTGGAAAATCTTGTTTCAACGTCATTTTCAGACAAGCTGTTGATGGAGGGCTTCAAAATTATTAAGGGACAAGTGAGAACCCTTCGATCAAGGCCAAAAATCGGTGCACCTGGAAATGCAAGTGATTCAAGATTTTACCGACCAATGAGTGCTGTCAGTTGCCCCGCACAAGAAAACGTCGGCGAAAATAAAATCAAGGAGGACAGCACTGAGCAACTTAAATCAACATTCAAAACGGAGATTATGCTGATGTGACGTGTAATATTTTAAATCATTTCACTTGAAGAAATTATTTACATTGACGTACAGGAAGTAGACGAAAACATATTACCATCGCCGGTCCCATTCTATGTACGATAGGTATACAGTTGTGATTTAATTGAAGCATCCATCAACATATATTTATTGTGGCAGTAGAGAGGCCTTTAACACCTGGTTTAAGTGAAGGCTTTTTATAGAACATCATGTAAATGTTCACATTATACACATTATTTTGATGACAGATATTTTTTTACAACAGCAGGTTTCAATCTCGAACACTGCTTTAAAGTTTAAAATATTTCAGCTTTACGTTAGAGTATGAGAAAGCTGATTATCAACCGTTCTTGGATATACCACTAAAAAAGATGCTAATGGTAAATTTTATAGAAACATTTACCATAAACCAACGTGGTATACACGGTATTTGCATTATATCAGTTTTGAACAGTTTTAATATAAATTATCATCTGTTTGCGGATGTTTTTCAAGATCTGATAGGCTGGTTTGTCCATTTAGTGCAGTTAAATTACGAATGTTATTTAGAGTAACACATTTATTTTTCCAGATATTAAAGAGAAACAGCCGTTAATTTCGATCTCAAAATTATTTATCCGTATTCATGTGTCATTTGTTGATCAGCTTACGTAGGCCGATCGACTAAATGGTCAATTACCGGAATAAACGAACGCTTTTTCAGATCAAATGGTGAATACTCGTCTGCAATTTTTCGACGGAATAATAAAACCTCAATTTTATGTTCTTCAGATGTGGCCTTCAAATAAAGACAAATACAGTAAGAGAAATGAAATAGCAATATATGAAGCTCTGAGGGTAATCAAATTGCTGTCTGGTGTATACAAGCAAAAAAAAGTTCGGTTATTCCAACTAAACCGGATGTGATGTATGTAAATGATTGGTCTTTCTGTTATTTCACTCTCTCGCGAATATATTTATCTAGTTGTCTCGCCTTTCAATATATATATATATATATATATATATATATATATATATATATATATATATAAGGCTAAAATGGTAAAGAAATGGTTTTTGCATCTGATACATTAATCATTGTTCACTGTTTCTGTCCCGTCAATTAATGTGAGCAACTCAAAGTTACGATCGAATTTATCAATAATTTCGATTAAAACAGACAACAGTTACGATTGCTGTAAGCTGGATTTCAGTAATACTCAATAAAGCTTCATGTTGGAAAATAAATTATGAAAATTAAGCCAGTAATATTTTGGTATAATTTATCATTGACGAGAAAAAACTCAATAATTACTTTTAATGAAGGTTGCCATATTGATATAAACACCTGACCCATTCTGTCCATACATTTTTTAGTATAAACTAAAAACTCTATAGTGTGGAAAAGGTAATTCATCCAGTAGTCCAGTTTCGTCCTCATTGGAAACTCATCATGCACTGTCCGGAATTTGCCGCAGACAGGGCTCGAACCTGGGCACTTCTGTTTCGGAATTTGGTGCTCTATTCACTGAGCCACTCTACTGTATACCACACACACTTTTCAGTTATAGACTAACCAATCTTTCTTGGTTTGCTTTTTCTCTACGTGTTTATATCAAGAACTCAACCTCGATTAAAGTAAATGGTATCAATGCCGGCGCAACCAATGTTCGTTTAATTATGTAAGTGTAGAATTCAATAACAATTTCCCATGTAACGTGGCGTCTGTTTTATAATGCCAGATTGGGGAAAGTTAGTTGGAACATAAGTTTTAAGGGGATGCCATATGAAATGCTAATGAAGAAACATTAGTTAGTATATAACTGAAAATTGTGTTTAGTATGCGGCAAGGTGACACCAGATTCCGTAGCAGATGTGTCCAGGTTCAAACCCTGTCCATGGCAAATTTTTGACAGTGCGTGATGAGTTCCAAATGAGGGCAAAACCGGTCTACGGATGGAATCGCCTGTCTACATTATACAATGGTTAGTTTATATTAAGCAATGTATTACATAATGGGTCAGATGTTTATATAAAGATTGCAACCTTGATAAAATGTTATAAATGATGTCGATCAATGAAAAAAGGTAGAATTTTGATTGAGTAGTAGTCGTTCAGAATAATTATTATCCTAAATTTCAATGAAATGTAGCCTCTCGATTTGGTATGTTAGCTATGAAGCAGTATGTCATAAACAAATATATAGTGTGATTTGGAAGTAATGCCGACGTCCGCATATGAGTTGTCAGTGAGCAGGTGACGTATATGTACATGATGTTTATGATAAATTTAGCATGTGCTGATTCTGTTTTAACTTATTTTTTAATTAAATGAGCCATCCCTAATACATAATTGCAATAACCATGTGGCGTTGAAAAAAACATTAATTTTATCTGTTAGATAGGATGCAGCTAGCATCAACTTTTGTTTCAAATATGCATAAGCCATGAGATCAAGCTGTAGAATCTTTTATAAACTTGCATGACGATGTCACCTGAGGAAAATAGATTTTCGGCAATAGTTGAAAAAACTAAAGTAGTATTTACGTAAATAGATATTTTGAATATTCAGGAATGAAAAAACTTTCGGATGAATATATTTGCTTTTTTATTTGACAAAATGCAGGCAATGTGACGTAAAAACTTTTATAGTAGGATCGTTTTTCTCACATTGACTGATCTGCCTGCTTCTGATAATTACTTCAGCATTAGTTAAGTCAATATATAGAACTAGAAATTGATGTATTCTATTTTACAATGAAACGGTTCAGCAGTTTTGCCGCATCGGTAACCAAGGTTCACTTATATAAAGTTACCGGGTAGATCATGTTGACATCTTACTTAACAGGAGTATATTATATCTACAGTCATGTCGTGAAGTGTATAATATATATATATATATATATATATATATATATATATATATATCAGACGTAAAATAACCAGTCACATAAATACCGTACATCTCGCGTAATAACTGTAGTAATAGCCAAACTTGAGACGGAGAACGCACCAAGTGTCCTCTCTAGGGTTGACATGAATACAATAGTAAGTCCTCGCTTAAGTGAACGAATTAAGATGAAGCAGCCAACAAAATGATGGAAGCAGCCTTATAGCCGCAGATGTGAACATAAAATAATAAATATTCATATTTATATGAGCAAACTCCTATAAATAATTCACAAAAATAAAGCATTTGTGGTGCGTTTAAAAAGTCTCTGACGGATTGGAAAACTTAGTACGAGAACTATTTGCAAAAATGAACACTTTGACTGCGGAGTTAGGGATACTTAAGTCTCGGCTGGACAACAAACTTGTAATAAATTCTGACGGAATCCGCCTAAACGACCAAATCAATATAGGTGAAGTCAAAAATAGCGACTGCGCTCAAAAGACATCAGAAATATATGCCGGTTTTTTCTACCGAATCGACACGTTCTTTCCGACCGTCATCTAAATGTGAGCTTATGCTTGCACCCTTGAATATGGAAAGGCCACATTTGTTGGAAAAATTTGAAGCCTCTGTTCGAGCGCAAGATTTTTCAGTAGAAGCACCTTTTGTGCGCGTGGCTTTCCAGGAATTGGTTGACCGGACAGTTTCAGTACAATTAGAATTGCCTGTTAAACTGACGTAGGCAGAATGTAAAATGCGAAGTTTGGATCGCATCCGAGCCAGGCCTCACGTATTTTCATAATTGTACAGAGTGAAAAGCTGTTTTAGTGATTTAGCGGCATCGGTAACTAAAGCGATCGCATATATAAAGTTACCAGGTAAACCATTTTGTAAAAGAAATACAACATCTAATAGTCATTTCGCAGAAATGTATAGAATATTTAGTCACACGGTATATATATATATATATATATATATATATGTATATATATATATATATATATATATATATATATATATATATATATATATATATATATATATATATATATATATATATATATATATATATATATATATATATATATATACCCGTGTGACAGTATATTTCTAATTAGAACGAAAAATATAATAACAAAGTGGATAAAGGCCATTTATTTCGTGAATACTAATCATCGCTATACAATCATACATTTATATACATTCTGGGTTTTCAATTGATTATGCTAGTGGTAACAAATCTGACTTGTTTTTACTTCTGTTTCTTGTTTTGGCTAGTTGGTGAGTGTGTATGCGTTTGTGCTTGTGTGTATGCATGTTTGCATGTAAAGGTCATTCTCGCAGTATTGCAAAGTGATGTCTGAGATCTGGTCATTATTGTTTTGATGGCTTGAGAATCAACCATTTGTGCGCATTGTTCACTGTTACATGTACGAGTGCTATTTTTCCCAGTGTAGTTGATTGTTTCACCTTGTTGCGCAAATTTATAATTTCCACATGGTAACAGCGCCAGTGTGGATTGCAGTGTTAAAAGCTCATATTGTTTGGAAACTTCTGTCACCGTATGCGCCTCTGTTATTTCCATTTCAGTTTGTTGTCAATCCGATTGTATGTTAGCTGATTCCAGTCGAGGGCCTATTTGGTCTTGACTGGATACTAGTAGATTGTTGTTGAATTTTGTTATTCTTGGCCAGTCGATTAGAATATCATGTTGATGAAACTTTTGAATATTAAGGTCAGGTGCTTGTTGTTTTATGTAAAGGGCGTCGTAGATAAATAAAAATTTTTGTGATTTTGCTTTATGTAGAATTTTGAAATTGGTCGAATTGACAGGGTGCCCCGTTGCCAATATATGATCGGAAATAGCTGATTTTCCTGACGGTGGCAAGCCTTTGTAAATCAATTTCTGTGGCAAATGTTGCTGGATTCTGTTTATCAATTGCTTCTTCGTACATCCGATATATGTGCTACCGCACGTACATGAAAATTTGTGGACTATGAATGATTTGGAGAGAATTGAAAATTGATATTTGGCATCCAACCTCGTGATTCTCTGTGTACTAAATGTCATATTAACTTTAACACTGGGAAAGTTCTCCTTAGTTATTCTTTTCAGTTTAGGAAATGCTGCTTGACGGTATCCTCTCTAGTGCGAATCTGCCGTGGTCTGATGTTGACATCAATGAAACGCTCTGGGTAGTTGTTCATTAGAAAAATTTTCCTGAGGTAGCCCAGTTATTCCTCAATCTTGTGTTCAGAGCAGATCTTCCTGATTCTGTTTTCTAGGTTATTTACTAAGTTTCTTTTGTGGGATTTTCGCACATTGCTGTTGTAGTAAATGTATTGTCCGGTGAAAGTGGATTTTTTTTATATATGGCCAGTGCCAAATCCCCGTTTACTTATCGAGTGAGTTTGATGCCAAGGAAGGGAAAACTGTCGTCTTTCTCTACCTCGAGAGTGAATTTGATGTCTGGATCGGCTCCATTTGCTTGTTTGAGGATTTCGGAAGGGTCTGCTGCTTCTGAGATGAACAACAAGATATCATCTACATACCTTTTGTAGAGTGCGCACTGGTCAATTATACATTTTAGGCTCGTTTTTTCCAGGTGATACATGTATACATCTGCCAGGAGGGGTGCGATGCAACTTCCCATAGCTACACCATTGATCTGGCGGTAGTATATCCCTTCAAATGTAAATTGCACGTTTTTCGTACATGCTAATATGAGGTCTTTGATGTCATTGGTGTCTATAGGGAAATCAAAGAACTCATTTTTGATGAGGTCACACAAGATCTCCGTTGTCTTATCCAGTGGTATGTTTGTAAATAAGGATGAGACGTCAAGCGAGACCATTTTATTCTGTAGGATGTTCTTTCCCTTCAGTTCATTTGCTAGTGTGAAGGAGTTCTTGATAGTGTTTGCGTTTATGATGCTCCGTATTGGTTGAAGTATTTTGCAGAGAAACTTGGCTGGTTTATGTTGTGGAGCGTTGTTTATTGACATAATAGGCCGCATCGAGGGAGCTCCTGACGCTGTCACGGCTTTATGGGTTTTTGGTTTTCCGTACAATCTTGCGGTATTTGTTCCGACGGGTTATGCCTTTTGGATGTCTTCTATGAGTTTTATTATAGCCACCGATGTTAAAACTTGTTTTTCCATCTTTTTCAGAATTGCATTAATCTTTGATTCGATGTTTGTTGAATCATATTTATCTTTGATGTCTTGTTTAATTTTAGATTGATCATTTATGATATCGTTCATGGACTTCCTACAAGCGTCGGCTTCAAGTATTACAATTCCTGATCCTTTGTCGGGTGTCGCAAGTCGTATGGATTTGTCTGATTTTAGTTTTCGTCTATGTGCTGTTTTGTGATGATTTGGCTGCCTTTGAATTCCTTCTTGTAATGTTCTAGTGCGCTAACTATCTCAGCTTTCAGTCCTTGTCCATTAAATGCATGTGGGGCGGTATCAATAATGTCAAGTTCACTTAGGTTTTTCTTGACTACGCAGAATTTTGCTCCTAAGGAGAGTAATTCTTTCTGGTGTTTTGACAAGATCACTTTTGAATAATTGTGAATAAAAGCGTCTGGGTTCGTAGGAAATTTGTCCAGGTCCCTCTTGAAGTCCTTGGTTTCTTTGTCAGCTGTTATTTTCATCAGCGCTTCTATCTTCTTTGTGAAAGCGGTGTATTCGCTGTCGTTCAATATTGCTATTTGACAACCCAGTTATTGAATGATTCTCTCAGCATCTTGCAGTTTTGATTTGTTGTCCTCGATAACATTGAGCAATAAGCGACTTATAAGTTTATTCGTCATTTTATGGTTATTTCTCCTGCACTGCTTGAGGAATCGTTTTGACACAACATCTGATTCTAAACACGATGTGAAGAACCTAATTCTTTCTAGAAGTTTGGCACACGTACAGTTGGCCGCAATATAAGTGTTTACTTCCTTACGGGTAAAAGGCTGACCCCGCTCTTTGATGATCTTTATAATGTCCATGCCTTTTAATATTACACAGTATATTGCTAATTAGGAAGAAAAAACATTAATGACACAGTGGATAAAGGCCATTTATTTCGTGAATACTAATCATCGCCATGCAATCATACATTTATATACATTCGGGGTTTTCAATTGATTATGCTAGTGGTAACAAATCTGACTCGCTTTTTACTTCTGTGGTCAGATATTTTACCACTAGCATAATCAATTGAAAACCCAGAATGTATATAAATGTATGATTGTATAGCGATGATTAGTATTCACGAAATAAATGGCCTTTATATATATATATATATATATATATATATATATATATATATATATATATATATATATATATATATATATATTTTATTAGGTAGAAAAATTAAAACAAAGTAGCCATTTATTTCTGGAATCACTAAACTTTACTTTACATCTAGTTTGTTGCTAACTTGAATGTTTGTTGAGTCTGGTCGAGGTATGTTTCATTCCTGCTTGATGCTAAATTGTTGTTTGATTTTGTGATTCGTGGCCAGTCGATTAGAATATCATGTTGATGAAACTTTTAAATTTTTAAGCAAGGCGCTTATTTTTATATATAGAGAGCTCAATATGTTTATACTTATTATTCTGATTCTACTTCGTGGAGAACTGAGAAATTGGCTGGGTGCCAATATGTGATCGAAAATAGCTGTTCCTGAAGGTGCTAAAACTTTTTTAATCAATTTCTGCGGTAAATGTTGTTGCATTCGGTTGATCAATTGCTTCTTCGTACGTCTAATATATTTGCTACCGCAACTACATGATAATATGCAGACCATGAACTATCTGGAAAGAATTGGCAGTTGATCTTTGTCATCCAAACTTATGATTTGCTGTTTGCTAAATATCATATTAACTTTTGCACTGTGGATATTCTCCTTAGTGATTCTATACCTAATAGGTAATATATTGTGCAATATTCTAACTCGTCAACAGCTGGCCAGAATTTGCCGCGACCGGGGCCTATTTGCTTCGGAATCTTGCACTCATCTAATGCACGGTCTCAGTTCAAAAATGATAGATCAGGGGGCGGCTAGTTAGAAATCACGGTCTAAAGATATACCAAGTCTCCACTAGAAGAAAAGGCGAAATGACAGAAGTTGAAATATATTTGACAATAGCGTGTGCGGACTTGTGGCAGCTTCTTGCATCCTAACCACGGCAAAAACCCAATGCAGGGTCTTAAAAACAGTCATTCTGCTTATTTCAAATAATTCAGAGGCCAAAGATTTCAGCGGCATGCTGTCAGACTTAAGAACTCAAATCTAACCACTTTATTAAGAAATTTCGATACCGAGCACGTAACAAAACCGCGTGGTCACTTCACCGCTAACAATGGCGTTTCTGATATTAGACTGATTAAGTATACGCAATTGTGTATTAGGTGTTACGAGCCTAGTAAAAAAGTTCAAATATGATCAGAAGGATTAACCAAAGGCAGCATGAACGGAAAGTATAATCTGGTGCACATACGTTTCGTGCATGCTGTTGACTCATCAGAAAAAGGTGGTATTACGCTCTTTACCCAGTATGTGTTATGGTTAGGATTATGGAAGAATAGGGCGGTACAATCTCTCAGACGAATGTGTAAGCCTGCATTAGTGAAGTCAGCTTAATACAAAGTTTTCAACAATTGGAATTCTAAGTCAGCTTACTATATATAATATTTATATCGTCTGTAAATGGTGTCAACACTATGGCTATTGTGCTAGTACCCGTTTCCAACATATTGGTACTGAAAAGGTACATGGAGCCATCAGTATGGATGCCGAGTCGGAACATGCTACTAACACAATAGATTTCAAAGAATGTTAAAGTTCATCAAAATTGATAATTATAACTATTCCTGAGCACCTGTTACTCCAGCGAATCTATACACTCTGGCCTTGATCGATATCAGTTATCACATTTTGCGATATTCATGAAATCAGAATTATGCCCTTTACCCAATATATAATTTTTTTTGGGTGAGGAATATGGGAAGATAGGATGGCACAATATCCTATAGGAATGTTAAAACATGCAGTAGTGAAGCTAACTTCATACAAAGCACGAAAAAAAATGGGTACGAGATTATACATTTTTCATGCTGTCTTTGGTGTATCCTTCTGATCATAAATGAACTAATTTGTTGCTAGTTGCGCAACACCTAATACACAATTTCATATATATTAGTTCTCCGTCACAAAAAGTATCTAACTGAGTAAACATATTATGGAAAGGCTTGACAGACTAAACCTCAGAAATTGTAGGCATTCACATTTTCCCGACAAAATGACCTGTAAAGTATTAATTTATAAAAATGTGTTTAACAATTACTCTTAAACGTCAACCGTTCTCCAATATGTACTGGATACACTATGGAGGAGCTATCTTTAAAGTATTGCCTTCACTAATAAGTGAACAGTATTTTTGCAAACTCTATTTTCACGAAAGTGTAACGTTGCTTTGCTTCTAGTTCATGATACAGCTTTATGCACAGTGAATAAATATCTGTGTAGTTTATAAAACCTAGGCATATGAATCTTTTCGTTAGACAAAACTTTAATAAAGATGACGGAGAGTACACTGAAGTTTAAGATAGGCCAGCAGTAGTCAGAATCGCCACTTAGATACTGTTTGTTGCAGAGATCTACTATATATATATATATATATATATATATATATATATATATATATGAAAAACTCCCACGACACAATGAAAACTCAAGGGGATTTTTTTACACGTCATCTAACCAAGTAGATTCTTGACCCAGAATATGTACTATGTGCATGGCTAAGTGGCCTTATTGCCATGAGAAGTCCATCTAGGACTTTCACTCAAGATCAGATCCGCGCTTTTCCTAAAATTAAATATTTTTATATTTACAGATTTTGTTCAAAATGTGGCGTTGAAGCATCAGTATTACATGCTGATGCAATAACTTCAGCATAGAGCCCCTGAATTCTATGCGCTTTAAGGTAAAACAAGAGTAAACTCAACGCTGGACACTATTAAGAAAAGACAAGACAGTTTTAAGTATACTGTGCGCATGATGGCAAAATATTTGCCTCAACAACTAACAACAAGTACCGCTAAGTTCAAGCAATCCCAGGAGCACGTGTATTAAATTATGACTTATAATGATAATAATAAATTAAAACAAAAAGAAATTTTATTAGATATAAGAAATACTTCTTTCACATTGTCTTCTCAAATATCTACTAATGAACATATCTTTTTATATAAATTGGAAAGCAGAACAAGATAGAAATATATAAACATAGAGAGAGTGTGAAAAACGGAAACCAATCAAATTGCGTGCGTCATATCCAGTTCAAGCTCAATGCTTGTATGTGCTTCTTCTGCTTGAACTGGATATGACGACCGCAATTTGATTGGTTTTTCACACTCTCTCTATGTTCACATATTTCTATCTTGTTTTATTTTTCAATTTATATATAAAGATATGTTCCTTAGTAGACATTTGAGAAGACAATGCGAAAGAAATGTTTCTTATATCTGATAAAATTTCTTTTTGATTTTGCACACACGAAGGGTACAATGAATTTCATTAAAGCTCGCATTTCAAAAGAATAAATAAGAAATTCATTTTTTGCTGGAAAGAGCATAAAATATACTAATAAACAGTAATATAACTGATAAATTCTAAAAGGAACAAAAAACTTTAGTTAGAAAACTTTATATTTCGTTCAACACGAAAAACGTCAGGAATAAAAGTATAGATGGACACCGAAATTTAATAAGATAATTCAAAGGTCTGAGATGAGACACAGCCAAAATGATTTCACATTAACACACTGAAAAAGAACGATAAATTCATTTATTCAAACAATATATGAATAGTTTCAACCATAATCACCTCCTTTAAATAATAAGTTAATTAGAATTTAATACTCTTATAATTAATGATTGATCACCGCTTCTTAAAGATTAACATAAACTTAATAATGCAATAAAGTCAGCTGTGGATGTTTGTACAGTTTATATATATATAACCCAAAAAACAAATTTTGGTATATATCTTAAAAGTGCATTGTACAACAGATTTAGCTCAGTGGATAATTAATGGTAGACTCCAAGCAAATGTGCACCAGATCCGTCCCATGTCAGGAACACTGGGAAGTACATGAAAAATTACCAATTAGGACGAAACCGGGGTACTTGATGAATTTCCTTTACAAGCTTGTATAATTTTAAATTTATACATTAGCAACTATATATATATATATGTATATATATATATATATATATAATCAAAAGTGGCGTTATTTTTAACTAAACAATTTTACAAAATACGATTACACTTTGCAAATGCAGCAGCAGCAAGAATGTAAACAGACAGAAAAATAATGGACGGTCAGAAAGCTCATGTAACCTACAACTACCATTTTAAACTTTAAAAATGCCACTAAAAATTCTTTGAATTAAATTTGCGACCTTCACATAAACACAAAACTAATTTAGTTATTAAACATCCTTTATCATTCTTTAAATCAAGTGTGTGAGCTTGAAGTAAACACCAATTCCATTGTATTTAACCAGTTTTCGAACAACATAGCAAAACTACCGCCAGCCGCAACGCAATTTTGTTCGACGAATGGTTAAATACAATGGGATTGGTGTTTACTTCAAGCTCACAAACTTGATTTAAAGAATTGTTACCACCGCCCGCGCAATCAATTATTGTTAAATTGTGCCCTTTATCATATCTGATCTGATTGTATGGCATGGTACCAATGGTAAAATCGCGAAAACTGCAAGATTTGCAGAATAAACTGAAATAAAATATCTGTTTAACGGAATAAGTTCTGTTCCGATCTGAATTATGTATTGTATGAATGTAAAAAATAGCAAAATTTATATTATCTATGAAGCATATCTACTTTATACATGGACTGCAATAACAAAAATATGGGGCCTACAAATCTGATCGCCCTAGCTAATTTTACCGACAATGATAGCACGAACCTGCTGGTGCTATCCAGATAGTGATAATATCGCATATAAAGACTCGAGTTATGTTTCGCTCTGTGGTTAACGTTCAGTGTTGATGAGTAGTGAAGAAATGAGAACTATCATGCTAGACTAAAAAAACTGAGGTTGCAGATAGAAAACTTGTTAACGGGCGCTTTAAAACCAGATGCTCCAAATAGCCTTGATTGGGAGACCATTTGATAAAATATAAACTCAGCATCAAATCATTCGTTGCTAGTAAGAGAGGACGAACAAACGATTTTAAACATCTTACGCGACCGAGCGTGTTTCTATTAATCATGTAGCAGGGAAGTAAAACTTTTGAATTTCTGGCGTATGATGATGAATTATAATTTGCTTAAGTGAATAAGACAGTAGAACTTAAAAATTTAACTTCGACTACCAAGTAAGCCCATTTTTGGAATAACTTCTTATTATATTTATTTACCGATCCTATTTTGTAGGCATCGTTAGGCTCATCGCTGCTACTATCTGGGAAGCATTTTGGCGGACGATAAGTTTTAATGCTTAAGCAGACAGGCAAGATACCACACACACAAGGATTACGACAATGACAAGCTATTAAGACCAGTTGCTAAGTGTTATCAACCTAAATCCCACTCCGAGAAAATCTGTTTATACAAAACTGAACGATCAGCGATATAAATTGTAACAAACAGTGGTTGGAAAGGAGAAGCACTGAAATCTATTTACAAATATAGAACAAAATTGAAGTAGGCGTGAATTGCTTGGTCTGCATAGATAGATGCATACATTAACTCTTTCTAGAATTCACGCAATTTTAGAAGGGAAAATTAGCACAAAAATTAGTCTGGACCTAACACCAGGCGTACTTAGCATGTTAGACATCAAGCAATCTAAATTTACGGTATAATCACACTTACAATTGGAGTCTAGGAGATACGTGCATAAGTAAATTAATAAAGAATTCTCATTGAAAAAAATTACAACTACGCGCAGCACAAAATTGGAAATTTCAATTTGACATCCTTAGTGATTAAACACTCTCTCTCACTTCCTATATATATATATATATATATATATATAATAAACACAAAAATACAAATTATACTGTATTTCCATGTAAGTAAGAATACCTGTTTAGAAGAAAAATAGTTTCGAGGTATAGTTATCATTTCATCCCAGTTAGAACCACAGCATATGTAGAAGTTAATCATACTTAACATTTAAAAAAACACATAAATCCTAAATAAATAAATGTATATATATATATATATATATATATATATATATATATATGAATAAGAAATATGAACTAACACTCGATTTATAAAGGCAGTAATTGCAAAAAAAGAGTTTTAGAGAGCACATGATTGCTTATTAAGTGTTTGCACAACCTTACACATGATGTCATCATAATCAGTCCTGTTAATTGAGTCTAAAGTTCATGAGTGTTCTATCTGTTCGAAGATACTTGAACAATTTAAGGAATTTGTTGTTCTTAGGAACGTTTTTTTTAGATTGCAGCAGTTTAAATTAGTTTGCCTAATACCGAGTACAGCAATGCTTTCTATTAGTAAAGGTAAATTTTAAAAATCCATGTTTTGACAAAAGACAAATATAGAACAATGCACATTATTTATATTACGTCAGAATTGCTTTTAAGCAGTATATGTATATGAATTACTATCACAGGACCAATATATACAAATATACCTATATATATAATACTTAAATGAAGAAATAGCTATGTAATTATTTTTGATATTAAGGGTGACCAGGATTGAGCACAAGAAAAACAGTTTTCTCCATAAACTATTTATACACAGATGGCAGTCAAAATGTTATAGCGCATAGCTGAAGATTTAAGATAAAGTCTAAAATGCGATTGAACAATAACTGCATATATATATATATATATATAAATAACCAAGAAAATGGAAGAAGGAAAGTCTGCTCTGAACACCAGATCAAAGAAAAGCGGGGCTACCTGAGAAAAGTCTCGCAGTTTCCAGATGTCAAAGAGAGAACCGACAAATGCTTATCTAAATTTTCCATTTAGGGACTACATAACAACTTAATGAAATAAGGGAAAATTTAATTGAATCACGAAGGCAAACTTCCCTATTATGCTAGTCAGTACACAGAGAATCATGAGACCGGATACTAAGGACCAATAGGTGATTTTCTCTAATTTTTTCCTGGTTGAACAATTTATGGATAATTTCAGTAGCGTATCTATTGAATGTGCAAAAAATCAATTGGACAAAAGAATCTAACAATTCTTTGAATCAAGCTTGCAAGCTTCAAATAAACACAAATCCTATTGTATTTAACCAGTCGTAAAACGTAAAATACTACCATCAGTCACGTGAACAGACGCGTTTCAAACTTCCACAATCATCATCAGAGTACGACAGCAACCTAACTAGCGAGGATCAAACCACAATGAATATATATGGAAAGGAAAATAAGACATGCGTCTCTCACCTCTAGTAGTCTCGCATACATGACCGGAAATATAAGCCGCACAATATCCATGCAATCACGAACTTTTTTCAGTTTTGTTCATATATATAAAAATATATATATATATATATATATATATAATATATATATTATATATATATATATATATATATATATATACTCGTACTCTGATGATGATCATGGAAGGTCGAAACGCGTCGGCACGTGTAACTGACGGTAGTTTTGCTATCAATCATAGAAACTGAATTCAAATGTCTGTCTACGCCACGAAGACCAGCTATTTCCGAACATATTTCTAAACCGAGCTCGCAGTCAATTTAACGAATATCTCAATTCAAAATAATGTGAAGCAAGCACCAAGCATCCGGTAGTATGATATTGTATTCGACTAGCCAGGAATAACGAATGACAACAACAATATCCCGGTAGTCTAGCGAATCGAACCACCGACTGAGCCGGCTTCAACAAACATTCAACCAGACCGGCACAAAGTTGATGAAGGAACAGCTGAGCAAGCGGCACCAAGATCCTCAAAAACAGCGGCAAAGTTACACAAGTTTAGCTATTAAAATCCCAAGCTGCACAACTTGCATCGTCACCAGGATAACAAACACCAAAAAACCAACAATTTGTTGGATACAATGATTTGCGATCGTGGTTTGTCGCTTTGCACTATAAATTTCATAAAGATCTGATTGATTACCATTTCAAGTACGCATTGAGTTTGTCTTAATTGTGGCTGGGTGCTGAGTCGACGTCCGAAGGCTTCAACATCGTGCATAATAACCACTGGAAATGTGGTACGATCTAATCTTCTTCATTTCCAGTGGTTAGTATGAACGATGCTGAAGCCTTCAGAGGTCGAATCAGCACTCAGACACAACGAAGACGAACTCGATGCGTGCTTAGAAATGGGGATCAACCGGATCTTAACGAAGCTAATAGTGCAAAACGACCACTCACGATGGTAAATCGTGGTATCAATCACTGTGACGTTCGCAAGTCACAATCCTTAAAAATATCAAACGATCAATTTGACACGACAGACAACAAACGAGAACAAATTATATTCGCACTTGCACTAACCAATGAAGCGAAAGCCTGGTCAAAACTCAATACTAGAGCAAATAAATCTTAAACATCACTTATTTGTACAGAAAGAATTACCCCTACACGTGCACACACACACACACACACACAAGCACTTAAAAATCAACATGCAATTGCACGAACGTTGCAAAAAGAAGGTCTAACTGAAAACGAACATTGGTCGTGCGGGTAGTGACAACAATTACAATTGTCAAGGGTGCAATTTTGATATAAACACCTGACCCATTAATTATGTCAGTTTAAACTAAGAATTTTATAGTGTAGAATAGGCAATTCATCCAGTAGACCGGTTTCGTCCTTATTGGGAACTCATCATGTACTTGCCGCGGACAGGACTCGAACCTGGGCACGTCTGCTTCAAAATCTGATGCTCTAACCAGTTTCGAGCCCTGTCCGCAGCAAATTGTGACCAGTTCGTGATGATTTCCCGAAAAGGACTACACCAGTCTACTAGATGAATTTCCTTTTCTACACTACACAATTCTTAGTTTATACTGGCAGACGTTCACTTAATCAAATGCAAGCATTACGCATATAGTTGAAGGATGGTAATTCGTGTAGTTAAGTGTTCCAGAAATAAATTTGCCATTACCATAAGCATACTGCCAATTAAGCATGTTCTTACCAATAAAGTTACCATATAAGAGTATTTACACAATATCCTAAACTTTCTTCCACACAGAATTAAAAGCAAATAATTATTTGAGTAAAATAATTAGACAAACAACAAAAAACGAATCTAAATTTTACACAGACGCGTTCCGGCTTTATAGATAATCTGCATTGTTCTGTCCACTATACTGCAGAAGGAATGTTGTCTTCTTTCATAAATAACATTGAAAACAAAATTTCTTGATCCCAACATAAAACTATGTAAAATGTGTGCGAAAATATCAAGCAAGAGAACGCGCGTATAACGGATGGTAGTTCTGCTAAGTTGTGTGAATGTTTAGTAACATTTTAATTGTTTGCCAAGAACACAAACATCACTTTTAAAACGAATATACAATTTATCATTATTTCATGCCGGACAAAAAAAGCGTGTAGCAGCAAATTTTAATGTTTTTTCGCCAAAAAATGTCATAAGGTGTATCGTAGACTATCCCGCCATGCAATATATATATATATATATATATATATATATATATATATATAAAGACATTTATGTTTAAACGAAACTACCAACACAACAAAAAAGAACTGTAAAAGTACTTAAAATTAAGCTCCGATGATATTAGATAATAATTGGTTAGGCGAGCATAACTAAGAGCTGTACTGATACAATATTATTGAAATCGCATACACTGCTCTTCGTCTACAATAAAAAAAGGTTATTGATTATTTCCACCGGATGCAAACTGGCAATGCCACCTTCCAAACTTTTCAGTTTATATGATCCCATTGCAGTCAAATTCATCAGTATTACCGGAACAGATACCAAATAAAGAAAATGACACAAAGCAATATAGTGCCGGCCAAAATAAGTGTGTCGCGACGTTTACGCCAATTAATTTTTACAACCAATCTGTGAACAGCAGGAAACTGTTTCGTTATGCTGTAAAGACGTGATTCCGCCGACTGAAGCATTCCTCGTTGTTGTCTAAGTGTAGTCTGCACAGCTGTGGCTGCAGCCAATCTCTCGTCAAGGAGACGATCACAACTGGAATAACGATTGGATTCTTCCAGCAAGAGACTGCCAGCCAAACTTTGACTAGCGTCTGAATTGGCCCCAAGACTACTGCCTCTACCATCACCTTTATTGGCATTATCGTTGTGCAACTTCAAATTGGAGCCATCGTGTGTAGAGATCCCTGTATTCATGTGGTCTCGATAGACCTGTATAACGTATTAAGACGCATAAAAACGCACATTTAAAGATAAAAAGATGTGCTTGCAGATCGTTCAGATCTGGTAATCTAAACACATAAACCACGATAGCTATGTCACAGAGCTTGTCGACGCACAAATACAGGCGAAAGATTGGATATTTTACGAAACTAGTATTCATGTTACAAGTTGAAAAGGAATTCATCTTTCAGAGTCGGAACATAACGAAGTGAAATTTTATTACTCTGTATATCCACAGCCATGCATTTAAAATTAAACAATTACTGATTGCGCGGGTGAACGACGTTGTTTTTGATATTTTGTGTGACTAATTAAATAAAATTGGATTGATTTTAATATCAAACTCGCAAACTTGATCTATATAATGCATTTTAAATGTGCATTACATCGCAATAAAATAAGTTTAGATTACGTATAGCATCCTTTATGAGGCATATATACATACATAGAAACATACCTACATACATACAAACAAGCATACATACATGCATGCATGCATACATAAATTCATGCATGAATACATACAAACATACATACATGCCTGCATAAATACATACATACATACATACACACAAACATACATACATACATACACACAAACATACATGCATGCATGCATGCATACATAAATGCATACATACATACATACATAAATTCAAACATACAGTCATACATACGTACATACATAAATACATAC
>JAQBSW010010438.1:0-24219 GCA_029291075.1 Eudiplozoon nipponicum
TATGTTGTTCAACGACTGGATAAATACAATGGGATAGCTGTTTACTTCAAGCTCGCAAATTTGATTTAAAATTGTTACCACCACCCACTGAAGCAATTATTGTTGATTATGCCTATATGTATATAACAGCGGAAGCTTGCAAACAATTAATGTTCGTGACTGTAGATATTGTTACGTAACACATTTCAGTCAAGTTCAATGTATACGAGACTGCTAGATTTGAGAGCCGCATATCTAAATTTGATTTCCATATATATACAATGTGGTTTGATACTCGCTAGTCAGTTTGCCGTCGTACTCTGATGATGATCATGGAAGGTCGAAACGCATCAGTGCGTTGCAGCTGGCGGTAGTTTTTTTATGTTTTTCGATGACTGGTTAAATACAATGGGATTGGTGTTTACTTCAATCTTTGAAACTTGATTTAAAGAATTGTTACCACCCACCCGCGCAAACAATTATTGTTGAAGTTTGAAATCCGTCAGTACGTGTGACTTTCTATTTTTTTCGGTGTTATGCAATTGGTTTAATAAAATGGGTTTTCTGTGCATCTCAAGGTCATTTACTAGCCTTAAAGAATTGGTTTAGTCCTTTGGGCAATCTTCGCTCGTTAAAAATGGTATCTAATATGCGTATATCGAAAGCTGCTAAATGATATGTTCGGGACAATATGGAAATTTTGCAGCAAAATTCCCTGACAATTACAATGTTTGCAAGCCTAATGTCTGTGAAATCCGCTTTTCTGAATTGCCATAAATGTTTTTATGTATTGTGGTTGGATCCTCATTAATCAGTGCGCTGTTGATGCTAATAGAAGGCCGACACCCATCGGTACGTGTGAACGGTAACATTTTTGTTATGTTTTGCGAGTGTTTAGATTGAATGGGTATAGTGTTTAACTTAAATTATACCGTTTAATAAAAATATATTACAAAGGATATTCAAAGGAATTTAGTGTGTTCAATGCCGTTTTGGCTTTTTTCCGCATTACTGCAAAAATGAAAAATTTAACTTACTTTTGAGAACTTTTAAGACTGTCTAAATTTTTAACTGCGTATGCATGCTTTTTAACAAAAAAATTATCATTTTAAGTTCAGCAATTATTATGCATTTGTTATTTAAATGAGAAATAAATTGTGTGTTGAAGTATACATTCATGGTGATGAAGGTCGTTTAAACAGTTAAAAAAGGCTACATACTTAATCCTCAGTTAAATAAACATATGTTCATACGGCATTTGAGAAGGAACTGTTAATTGTGTAAACGCCCCGGCTTCAAGTAAATGCCGTACGACGTTACAAACTCGGTTAAGGTGCTCTGAATAGAGATTAGTTACTGATATGGGGGCCCTTAACAGGGCCTTGGCGGCGTTCTCGTAAGTTGTATATATGTAAGTTGATGTTCTGTTCCTTGGGTGGACTCTGGTTGTGGTTCCTGCTGTTGTTATCACGAGTGGACGATTTGGTTTAAGTTCTGCATTAATTGGCTCGTCTTGCTGGCTGAAGTGCAACACGGTGAGTCACGAATGTTGTCAATTGTTGGTGAAACAAATCAATATCCAGCGTAGGTATTGACAGCCGACAGCACGCACATGTGTAACACGAGGCAGAACGCAGATACGACCAACTGACTTGCATGGTAAATTACTGTGCTTAAATAGCATGCAATATGTGTACTTGCATACTATTGGTTAAACGTGGTTAAACGTGGTTAAACGGCAATTTGCTTTTTTCTCATTGGTGCAACGTAAATAAATTTGAATTTAATTTACGCAATATGTCGGCGATTGATTTGTGTCGTTACAACACTTTCCTCTGAAAAAAAAGAAAAAAAATATTCCTCTCTGCGAGGCTAGATAAGAAATGCATGACAGAGTTCGAACCAAGTTAAGCAAAATATGATGAACCATAAGTGCTGGGCTTAAATATGCTTGTTGGGTGCTTCAACAATGATATGATGCCAGGTAACCACTAGGAATTGCTACACAAATTGTTAGCTCTAGTGGACGGTCATAGCACGTGAGGCAAAAATAGAGCAGTGTAAGTTTTTTGGAGCCGCAGCGTGAAGATTTCGAGGTAAATCGCCTCTGAATTTGCCAGGTTTAAGTTAAAAACCCAAGCAGGTTGGATCGTTGTCAATGTGTTTGTATACGACCAAAGGAGCTAGAGTGCTCGACGTTGTGGTCATGACATTTGTAGAGTGGTCTTTGTGCCATTGATAATGTTGAGATATGCATTGAAAGTGGCCTGTACCATGATATGAAGCTGATCACTACTTAGTGTTGCTACACGAAAGCGTTAGCTCCAAGTAGCTGGTCATACCAAAATAGGCAGTGTGATGTCATGTGAGAAATACATTATAATGTAAAAATATATACATTAAAATCAAAGGTAACTGCATAAAAATATGTACACGAACATTGCCTCAGAGATGGCATAATACCAAAGAACTGTTCAAAAATGCTACACAATTGTTAGCTAAGAACAGCTGGTTATGCCACGTGAGACAAATACGAAAAATAACGTAAGGTTAAAAAATTTTATAGTTAATGTTAATGTTTTAAAAAAATTAATTACGCGTTATACAAAGCAGGTTATTGAGATTGTGGGCAGACGGAGCCTGAGACGTGTGTAGAAGGTTGAACGCTCTCAGGATCAGGTGGTTCGATAAACGGTTTCAACCTGTCTATGCTTACTGATGTCGGTGTAGCGCCTTGCATAATGATGAAGTATTTTGGTTGTTTGAGCAAAATCGGGTAAGGACCGCGATACTTTGGTTGTAGTGGTGCAACAGCATTATTGTTGCGAACGAGTACTCTCTTGCAGCTGTGGAGCTGTGGGTGAACGAAGACTGGACGAGGCGTGTGTCTCGGCTGCTGTTCGGACATGTTACCGAAATGAAGTCGAAGGCGGGTAGCTTCGTCTTGTGGGTCATCTTGTGCCGGTAGTAGACGTGGGAGCTGACTAGGCAGGCGTAGATCCATGCCATACAAGAGTTGTGACGCAGACGTTTTAATGGATTCACGAGTACGGGAACGCATGGCAAGCAGAACTAAAGGTAGTGCATCGACCCAGTTGCCATTAATGGACGAGGATGCTAAAGCTGCTTTGAGTTCCCTATGCATTCTCTCTACCATGCCATTAGCTTGGGGATGGTAGGCAGTCGTCTGGCGTAAGATGCATCCCATGTACCGCAAGGTGGTTTTGAAACGATCAGATGAGAAGCAAGTGCCTCTGTCCGTGATGACCTCATTGGGAACACCATAATTGGATATCCATGCAGAGATAAAACCGTTAGTTACTTCGTCTGCAGAAATGGTGCCAAGAGGTAATGCCGCAGGCCACCGTGTAAATCTATCGATCATAGTTAGAAGGTAGCTGAAACCTTGAACCTTTGTCAGATGAACTATGTCGATGTGGACGATGGCTAGGCGAGAAGTAGACCGAAAATGTTGCAACTTAGAACGAGTGTGTCGTGTGATCTTGTTTTTCTGACAAATTGCACACTCTGAGACCCATCGTTTAACATTCTGCCTAAGTCTGTGACCCCAGAAACGATCTGTAAGAAGTCGGACAGTCGCTTGGCTTCCTGGGTGAGAAATTGAGTGAATTGAATCGAAAACCTTTCTCTGAAGGCTGGTCGGCAGAACTGGCTTGTTGGGCTGCGTACCCGTGAAGTAAACAATTGGTAAGCCTTCCCACAGACGGCATATGAACTTGGTTGGGTGACGGGCTATTGATCTTTGAATGTGAATGTCACCGCGTTGTTCAGTTCGCAGGAGAGTTGGCGTTAGTGCAGGTTCACTGAGTGCCACGGAGTTGACAGTGAATGGTGACGGCGAAGGTGGTTGTAGAGAGACGTCTGGCCTGGACAGGGCATCTGCAATGAAGTTCTGTTTGCCCTTGACGTGAAAGACGTCAAATTGCCATTCGCTTAGACGAGAAAGCTGTCTTTCCACTCTGGCAGGGTACTTGGCGATAGATGAAGTTGCGTTTCGAAGTGCGCTAACTAGTGGTGCATGATCTGTGAAAACAACAAATCTGCTACTGCCAATGATGCTGATAAAATGGCGCACTGCGTCGTGGATGGCGAGAAGTTCTCGGCCGAAAGTGTCGTACCTCGTTTCTACTGGTTGGAGAGTACGCGAGTAGAAACTGATAGGCTTCCGAACTCCGTCGATCTCTTGTTCCAAAGTGGCTCCAATAGCGAATTCAGAAGCATCTGTCGTGAGTAGAAATGGCTTTTCGAAATCTGGATGCGTTAGCATTGTGGCATTTGCTAACGAGTTGATGGCAAGTCGAAGTAATTCCTCGTCTTCGGATGACCAAGCAATGATGGAATTCTTGCTAAGTCCTTTTCGGTTCCGCAGGTGCCTGCACAAAGGATAAAGTTGTTTTGAAAGGCCTGGAAGGAACTTGCGATAATAGTTTAGTACTCCCAGGATTTTCTGCAAATCGCTCAAAGTCCTTGGTGACTTGATATTCTTGATTGAATTCGTCTTTGACGGCAACGGTTGAATACCTTGGGCCGTGATACGATGCCCTAAGAAGTCGACGGATGAAGTTGCAATCTGCGTCTTGTCACAGTTGATCTTGAGTCCGTGGTTGGATAAGCGTGAGAGGACATTTCGTAGATGTTTCGCATGAGATTCTAGATCTGGACTGAATACCATAATGTCATCTAGATATGACATACAATAAGCAGAGTCGTCGCGAAGTATGTTGTCTATGAATCTTTGAAATGTCTGAGTAGCACACTTGAGTCCAAAAGGCATGTAAAGATATTCAAAAGGCCAAATGGAGTGATGACTGCAGTTTTCTCGATATCCTCTGGTGCTACCGGTATGTGATGGTACGCTTGTCTGAGGTCAATCACTGAGAAGAAATTGCTGCCGTTGAGTTTTTCAAGTAAAGTGTTGATATTTGGAATAGGATATGCATCAGATTTTGTCACTGAATTTAGCTTACGGTAGTCTCCACAGGCTCTGTACGATCCGTTTGATTTTGAGACTAAGTGCAGTGGTGACGCCCATGAACTTTTCGATGGTCTGATGATTCCCTCTTCCAAAAGCCTTGAGAATTCTTCTTGGGCAGCTTTCAGCTTAGCAGGAGCCAGTGGTCGCTTCTTGAGTGCAATAGGTTGTCCTTCTGTGACGATATGATGCATCGTGTTGGAGACTCGTAGCTCTGACTTGTTAAGATCGAAAAGCGATTTGTATTTTCGAAGAGCTGCTGATATCTCTGCTGAATGATGCACTGGGGTTGGCTGAATGACCTGTAACTCCAAACGCTCGGAGGCAAGTGTCCAAAAGCTTTGTTCAAGTCCGGTGGAGGGGTCGATGATCTTTTGATTGGCAAGATCAACAATGAGCCGAAATTTTAGAAGGAAATCAAGGCCTATTATATTATGTGAGACCTTGGCAATGATGAAGTTGTGGGAAAATTCACGTCGTAGACCTATGTTGAGTGTGCGGTATTGGCAGCCATAAGTTGGTATGGGCTCGCCTGTAGCTGTTGCGAGAAGAACGCCTAGCGACATCTCGGCCATTGAATCACCTTTGAGAACTGAGACTGCCGCACCTGTGTCTACGATGAACTCTTCGCCAGTTTTGAAATCAAGAAGGTGCAGAAGTTCGTTGGGCTGTTTGGCCGGGTCATGCAAACAAGTAGGCTGGTGATTGCGACCGGCATTGTCTGTTTGGTTCTCTATGTGAAAAATTCGGCGTGGACGAAAAGAGTCGACAGGGATGTCGGATTGTAGTTGGCTTCTTCCCTGTAGCGCCGTTGATGCCGTTGATGTGCAGAAAGTACGGTCTTCTACTTCCTGCGCCAGACGTTTCCCGATACTGATGCACCCTTGTGCCTGCGGTCTGTTGTCCTCTCCGTCAGCTGTGGAAATTGACACTCATTCGGAAATTCTTCGGAACGACAAAGACAAACTTGGCAAGCATAAAAAACTTCTGGTGGTTATAACACCAGTTCTTTGGAGCATATTTATTAAAGGATTGCGGAGATCTCGATCGCCGCCTACCATTATAATTTGACTTGGAAACGAATTTTGGTCGAGCATTCACTTGATTTATCTCGGATTTGGTAATGGCCAATCCTTCTAGAACTTTGGCCATGTTCGCCACTGTTCTCTCTAAAGAGGAGATTCTATCATCTTGCGGGGGTGAAGAAAAGGATGATGGATTCACTTTGGGTTCCAAAACCCTATATTCTAACTCACATCTCTCAGATAAGTCATCTATAGAGAGAGTGTTGGGGAGCTGTCTGGCAAAGAGTTTTAATGTTTGGGGAAGATTGTTAATAAAAACAACCTTAGCCTCATGGTCAGAAATGTTGGTTTTATACCAACGTTTCCGTAATTCCCTCAGTATTTCTATGGGGCCAAGATTTGGCATATCTAACTGCGCATATTTGTTTATTATCTGCTCAGTTTCCGTGGGTCCAAGCAAGGATTCTACCTCGTTTTGTAGGCCCAAAATGGGATTAGGTAGCTTCCTAATGGCCTCAAGCTTAGGATAAATCCGTCGCTGCAATTCAGAAGGTAGTTTAGCAAAAACCTTCGACAGTTTTTGATGACTGTCATAATCAGGAAACGGGGAGAAAGCGGAGTCTACGCGCATAAAGAATAGCTCACTATCTCCATCCCAAACAGGAACATCAATATCTAAAATTGGACCTGACATTTTAACAATCTTACGGGATCTTAAAAGCATAAATTTATAAGCAATATGAAAATGTATAAATAAACTTTAACGAAACGCTTACCCACAAACAGCTTCCACAGTTGAGTGAGCGCAGAACAAAAAAGTCACTGTTTCCAAAAATCCGAAATTGAGTTTGTCGAGTACGTACGGTGCCGTTTCGTACGTAGGAAAGTTAAACAGAGGCCCCGTTGGCCTTTGATGACAATGTATTATAATTATCCCCACAAATCCACGAATATATACCCAACAGATTTCCCAGAAAACCACGATCAGGGTAAAGAAAACACAAATGTCAATCTATTTATCCCAAATAGATGAAAAAGGAAGTCAATTTTATTTATACCAAAAAAATCAGAACAATAATCAATATCCTGGCGCGGTCGCCAATTTTGTAAACGCCCCGGCTTCAAGTAAATGCCGTACGACGTTACAAACTCGGTTAAGGTGCTCTGAATAGAGATTAGTTACTGATATGGGGGCCCTTAAGAGGGCCTGGTAATGCGTTCTCTTGAAGTCTTCAGAGTTGAAGATGTCCTAGAGCCTTGGGTGGACTCTGGTTGAGTTGTCGCTCCCGTGGTTGAGCTGTAATCGCGTTGTGGATAGTGTCCTGCAGGTCCTGCACTCAATTGGCTCGTCTCTCCGGTATCCCGCAACAAGATGAGTCACGGATGTAGTTAGTTGTTGGTGAAACTATCAAATCACCAGCGTAGGTATTGACAGCCGACAGAACGCACACGCGTGAAGCAGGTAGAATGCAAATGCCACAACTGACTTGCATGGTAAATTACCGTGCTTAAATATCATGCAATATGTCTACTTGCACACTATTGGTTAAACGTGGTTAAACGGCAATTTCGCTTTTTTCTCATTGTTGCAACGTAAATAAATTTGAATTTAATTTACGCAATATGTCGGCCATTGATTTGTGTCGTTACAACAGTATTAGCGTTTATTTCAAGTCCGCGATCAAAGATGATTAAATATTAAGCTACGCGGATTTCCACGATGATAGTGAAAGCGTGGCAAAAAATGTTGTCTTGCAACGTAGACTAGTATACTGTCTTTTTTAACAAAATTTAATAGTAAGTTGGAAAATGTGAGACATTTTTACCACAATTTTGAGATTTCAGTACCTTCACGAATCTCAGAAAAGGTTACGAATACATTAGATAATACAGCCAAACATTTTTTTGTTGGTCCAATTTGAGAATTCCACGAAAATACGTACATTTCCGTGTAAAATTTAAAATATCTAAAGATGGTATCAAATCCGTCAAAATCAATGATTGCTAATAGTTTAACTGATATTCGCGTGGCATAAGCTAATAGTATTTTATATTTTTGGTTGCATAGAGACTGTGCACGGAAATTCGACGTCGGATGAACTTAATGGAAGTCGATTAATGTCGAGAGACGTTTCTCTGCTATTTAACACTTTACATAAGCATTGCGAATCAATCCTCGTATATCAGTTTAACATCGCGCTCGGACGGTATCCATGAAAGATCGAATCTAATCAATACGTGCAGCTGACGAATGATTAGCTATGTTTAGGGATCGTATGAGTACAAAAGAATCGGTTTTTATCTAAGGTTCGCAAGCTTAAGTTAATGAAATGTTTTTCTAAACCAAAAAAATCAATGCTAGGCTAAATGATTAATTGATACTCGTGTGATGAAAGGTTATGCAATGATTTGTGATTTCATAGATATTTTAAATCCGATATTTTCAATACCGGCAAATTAATGCGGTAATATTGGAGGTAAAAAGCGCATCGCGTATAATTCATGACTTTTTTTAAAATCGTATTTTGATCCTCGTTATACGTTTTGCTGCTGTGCTCTTACGATAACCGTAGAATATCAGAACGCGTTAGTAGGCGTGACAGGCTAACCGAATTGCGATTTTTGTTTTAATCATATTGGCAAAATTTGATAAAGTTGTCCATATCACTAACCAAGTAGTCAATTATTGCTTAATTGCACAAAATTTATTTATACGACCAAAGCCAAATGGCTGTTGTGCTCGTGAACTCACAGAAATCGTAAAGCCGACATTTGCCTTTGATACGATGTATGCGAGACTTGAATAAGCAAGAGGTGGCTGCTGGATTCTTCATTCATTTGATAAGAATTACGGTTTGACTCACGTTGTATACTTTACGGTCGTGACCATGGTATGCTAAAAACAGTCATTAAATACGGCTAACAGTAGTTTTGATATTTTGTATAACTAAATAAATAGAATTGGATGATGGTTTTATCTGAAGTACGTAAAATATATACAAAATAATATTATAACATACATGCATTAGCGATTGCTAAAAGGTATACATTTTTTCATAAAGCGAAATCTGCATCAATGTTATTATTGGAACTCTATTATAATAGGCAAGCCGGTATTTCTAGTTCGGCTAAAACATATGTGAGACTATAAGAGGAAAGAGATGTATCTTTGACTATCTATTCCTTATATATGCAATGCGGTATAATACTCGTCAGTCAGTTTCTCGTCATGATATGTAGATGATCCTGGGAGGTTGTAATTTAAGGCCGAGGTTTCGCATCCGGTACGGTGTATGTAAAATTAATATAGCTTAAACACGCTTCTTAGATTTAACATTATGCTTATATTTGTTGCCGGTGTTCCTCTTTAATCAGTCTGTCGTCGCTCTACGTTGATGCTCATGAAATGCCTAAAAGCATCAGTTCGTGAGACTGATGAATGTTAAGTCAAGTCGCATGAAAGATCAAATTGGTTAAGATCAGTAATTAACTCATATCTGAGAAATCGATAGCAATAATTGTTATGATAAGGAATTAGACAGGTCGGAGCGAATCAGTACATGTCATTTACTTTAGTTCAGATTATTTTGAGGCTATTTAAGTCAAATGAGACTAGTTTAATCTCATATCTGTAAATTTGATTGAAATATTCTACATGGAAACTACTTAGTCAACGATTGAATGAATGAATTACTTATAGTCCTATATAAGAGGCTATGAAAATGTTAAAGTCGTGATTGAAAAGTAAGTGGAAAGTCGATGTTTTAAGTCTGGCAAGAATACGTGTGACTACTATAGTTGATAATCACATCCTTAATGTTCCATAACTCACATAACAATTGCGGTTTGATGATCTTTTTCAGTTTACCGCCGTTGTTTGATTATTATCATGCAAGCTCGAAACATGAAAGTATGCGCGAATAATTGTAGCTTTGCGATGTTGTGAGTATGTTTAAATAAAGCTTGATTGGTTCTTATCTCATATGCGCAATCTTGAGTTAAATAAATGAATATATTATTTCTCGAGAGGACATCGAGAAAATTGGCTGTAAAAGTGAATGATTACGTACTCGTGTGAATGAGCTCGGTTGTAACGATGTTAAAAATATGCATTGAAACAGCTGATTATTGAGCGTTAACTTAACTCCAGAAGTATAAATAACTTAAAAATTAGTGCTAAGCCGAAAACGCTTTAGGAGAGATTAAAACAGATAAATACTTTGTGTATTGAAGCATACAGTTATTATTAAAATTGGTTAACAAGTCATTTTCGCATAATCTGAACTTGTCTTAAATATTCGGTTTATTAAATAATGAACGAGGAAAAGGAAATTAGGACGAAACTAGATTTACATTTGCTTAGCTGAGAGCATCAAACTGTAACCGAAAACGCACATGCAGTAGACTGGCTCGTAAAAATAGTTTTGCCAATTTGTTTATCTTGATTCTCCTTTGCCTAAATGCGCATATTTGATGAAAATCAAAAAATCCAATGTCGTTTATTTACTTACTTAATTCGGCTGGTCATACGCAATTTAAATAGCATTGGCCGTTAAAAAAAGATTCTACCCGAAGAGAATTTCTCACCAAACATGACGAAGGACAGATGATTTTCTGCAATAGCCAAACAGAGCTCTTACGAAAATTACACTTAAAACTAGACTATATTCAGGTACTAGTCGAGAAAAGATATGAAAATGAGTTACATATTTCGAAAGCAGTCGGTTGTAACCGTTCTTTGCGGCCTTTATAAACAAAACAAATTTGTACATTAAACAAACATTGGTTGCGCGGGTGGTGATAACAATTATTATAATCAAGGTTGCGGTCTTGATATAAACACCTGACCCATTAATTACTTACATATGTCAGTATAAACTAAGAATTGTATATTGTAGAAAAGGCAATTCATCCAGTAGACCGGTTTCGTCCTTATTGGGAACTCATCAAGTACTGGCCAGAATTTGCCGCGGACAGGATACGAACCTGGGCACGTCTGCTTCGGAATCTGGTGCTCTAACCACTGAGCTATCCTGCCGCACACTACACTACACACAATTTTCAGTTATATACTAACTAATGTAACTTGGTTAGTCAATTTTTCCTTCAGGTGGAGCTCATATGGCATCCATTTAGACCCAAAGTTCCAACTAACCATGCTCAATCTGTCATTACTGAACAGACACCACATTACATGGGGAAGTGGTATTGAAATGAACATTTATATAATTAAACGAACATTGGTTGCGCGGGTGGTGATAACAATTATTATAATCAAGGTTGCGGTCTTGATATAAACACCTGACCCATTAATTACTTACATATGTCAGTATAAACTAAGAATTGTATAGTGTAGAAAAGGCAATTCATCCAGTAGACCGGTTTCGTCCTTAATGGGAACTCATCAAGTACTGGCCAGAATTTGCCGCGGACAGGATACGAACCTGGGCACGTCTGCTTCGGAATCTGGTGCTCTAACCACTGAGCTATCCTGCCGCACACTACACTACACACAATTTTCAGTTATATACTAACTAATGTAACTTGGTTAGTCAATTTTTCCTTTAGGTGGAGCTCATATGGCATCCATTTAGACCCAAAGTTCCAACTAACCATGCCCAATCTGTCATTACTGAACAGACACCACATTACATGGGGAAGTGGTATTGAAATGAACATTTATATAATTAAACGAACATTGGTTGCGCGGGTGGTGGTAACAATTATTATAATCAATGTTGCGGTCTTGATATAAACACCTGACCCATTAATTACTTACATATGCCAGTATAAACTAAGGAAAAATTGACTAACCAAGTTACATTAGTTAGTATATAACTGAAAATTGTGTGTAGTGTAGTGTGCGGCAGGATAGCTCAGTGGTTAGAGCACCAGATTCCGATGCAGACGTGCCCAGGTTCGTATCCTGTCCGCGGCAAATTCTGGCCAGTACTTGATGAGTTCCCAATAAGGACGAAACCGGTCTACTGGATGAATTGCCTTTTCTACACTATACAATTCTTAGTTTATACTGGCATATGTAAGTAATTAATGGGTGAGGTGTTTATGTCAAGTTTGCAACCTTGATTAAATGTTATCATAGTCAAAGTTGTTTGTTAACGATACCGTTTTACATTTAGTATAAAATTAAATTTAAAACTTTCAGTAGTTTTTAGCCAGACGAGGACAAACTCATACATTTACTGAATTGAAAATGTTATGACAGGATTTTGTTACTTTTCTTTTTAAATCAAACTAAGCATTACCAAAAGTGACAATGACAACTCATATAATATAACAATTTCGTCCTTATTGGGAATTTTCCGCGCACGGAAATTGATCCAAGACTCATTTGCTTCTGTCCAAGGGAATCTATCTAGTAAGCAAATTCTACTGCATATTGCAAGAAGTTTTTACTAATATATAAAAATATATGTTTCTTAGTTTGCTTTTCCATGAACTAATGCACATAAGGCATCACTTTCTTCCCAAATTTCAAATTAGCCAAAGTCGATCTTTCATTATTGAACAGACAGTATGCCCAATGGGAAAGTGATATATAATTTAATTTGTTATTTAAGAACTTTTATTATGAAAATATTTGGAGGTATAAAAGACGAATAAGTTAAAGGAGCAAAGGAGATACATCAGTATAGAATTTACTATAGACTTGGCGCGGAAGAGGACACATTTGCTATGCAGTCAGGGACATTTTCCAATGCGCAACCCTTGTGCACTACACAAAATTTGGACACACAAAATTATGCTCTTTGTTCATATTTACTTTTAGTTAAAGCCTATATGGCATTTCTTTCGTCCTAATAGTCTACGTGGCCATCCACATTATCCCACTGTGGGTCGGTCTGCATGCCACCTGTGGAAATCACATTAAAATGTAATTTAATGGTAAGTATTTTTAAATTATTTAAATGCTTTCATTATAGACTAATTATTGCATAAGGTTGCAAAGGAAATACATGACGTGGATCGGTTTCGTATTTTTCAGAAACAAGTTAAGTTCTTTCTATAATTTTCCAAAACCGGTATTCGAACTTGGGTTTATCTGCTTCAAGGTATTACACACTCATATATATAACGACCTATGCATTGTGGTTAAATTCTTTTTCATCTGGAGCCTATATAACATCTGCTTTGACATAAATTTCAATCTAGCTTCTCCAAATTTTTATTAGAAAACAGACACCATACCAGTATGTATTAGGTGTTGCGGACCTAGTAACAAATTAGTTCAGTTGTGAGCAGAAGGATAAACCAAAAACAGCATGACCGGAAAGTATAATCTCATGCACATTCGTTTCGTGCTTACTGTCGACTCATGAGATTATACTTTCCGGTCATGCTGTCTTTGGTTTATCCGTCTGGTCACAACTGAGCTAATTTGTTACTTGGTTCGCAACACCTAATGCATACTTGCATATATATTAGATCTCCGCAACAAACAATATTTAACTGTTAGACACCATACCACTTTGATAATGAGATATAGTTGATTTTTTATGGCAAGATTTTGTTAGTATATATCGTCAGGATAAAATAAACATTGCATAACATAGCAAAGATAATTTGTCAAGTAACCGGGTTTTTCCGCATTGGGAATTCATCAAGCAGAAGCCAGACCTAATGCTTTCTGAAAGATTGATATTGAATTGGGGTTTAAAGGCAAGATTTTGATCTACCAAATATCGTCAGAAAAAAGTGAATACAGCATCCGGTAACAGAAGTCATATATCAAGTAGACTAGTTAGCATATTTTTTCAAACTGTTGAACAACTTAAAGAAGCATTGATTGGACAATCATTTATTTCCCGTGAGGTGATAAAATGATGTATCGAATCAACTTTGCGAGCTTGAGATTAACAGTTAACTTATTAACAGTCGTAGAACATGGCAAAATTATCATTAGTTACGCATACTGACGTGTTTTGCCCTACTTTGGCCATCTTCATAGTAGGACGGCAAATTACCCAAAGAAGATAAAACCGTAATTCATATATAAGGAATTTACTTGCCAGAAATTTTCCAGACACGATGAACGATCGCTGCGGAATATTACAATCATCTATTGTGACAAACCTGCCGTGCACAGAACGCAATTATTAATTTTATACCAATCTCCGTTTTTCCTACCTAATTTTTCTTCAGACGGAGCTGCCTTAGCAAAACTTTCGACATGAAATACTTACTAGCCACTCGTGGAATGGAATGATAAAACATAAAAGATGCCACCTGTGGACGTGATACGTATTTCGAATTTACTGCTGGAATTTAATTGTAAAAATGTCGTCAGAATAAATTATATATTACAAATGCAATTTGTGAAGCAGAACAGTTCTGCCTTTAATGGGAATTTGACAGAATTTACCGAGACCAGGATTCGAACCAGGGCACATGCCGGTAAATTACGCTCACTATATATATATATATATATATATATATATATATATATATATTTGATTAAGTACTAGCGTGATCATTAATAAAAATATCTAAGTAATTCCTTCATGTACATGACCGCTTAAATGCATAAAGATGAGCTCATTTATGTTATTGTGGATAACGCACACAAAACAAGATGGATTAACTGCGAAAACATTCTTTAAATATTATGGGTTTTTGAAAGTTTTCTGCTTAAAAACAAGTCGAGTGCGGTTTTTCCATTCAAACATTTTATAAATGAGCTACCGTGTGATCTGTTACGTCAACGTGTGGAAACTACAAACAAGACATCCGCATATTTTATAAAATAACTGACACACGAAGTTTTCGATTACCTAAACAACTGTGGATTATGCTCCTGAAAACAACGATGCAATTATTGATATATTATTGCATGAAAAATTCTAATGAATCAAATCCTTACAAAAAGATAATTAGAATACTTAAGTCTAAATGTTTTCCGAGTTATCTGCAAAAATATTACCACATTCGAATGACTAATCAGCAAGGTTGTATTCTGGCAAGAATATATGCTTAATATAATGAAGCTCGTTATTTCTTTAAAAAAGAACAGCTGAAATGTGTCGATTTATTGCATAACCGCGAAAAATATTGATAATACATTTTTGATTTTGCCTCAGTTAGATATAATCAAAGTTCTTTAAATCAAGTTTTCGAGCTTGAAGTAAACACCAATCCCATTTTATTCAACCAGTCTTCGAATAACAAGTTCGCAAACTTGATTTAAAGAATTGTTGCACCACCCTCGCAATCAATTAATTTTTAATTGTATTGTCTATATATATATATATATATATATATATATATATATATATATATATATGGCGAAAGCTGCAAACAGTTAAAGTTCGTGACTGCATAGAATTGTGCAGCCAGCATTTCTAGCCAAGTACAATTTATCTTAAACTTCTGGATGTGAGAGCCGTTTATCTAGTTTGGCTTTCGATACATAGTTAATGCGGTTTTATCCTAGCTAGTCAGTTTGCTGTCGTACTCTGATGATGACCATGGAAGGTTGAAACGCGTCAATGCGTGCGACTGGCGGTAGTTTTTCTATGTTGTTCGAAGACTGGTTAAATAAAATGGGATTGGTGTTTACTTCAAGCTCACAAACTTGATTTAAAAAATTGTTACCACCACCCGCGCAATCAATTAATGTTTAATTCTGTGGTCATAGTTGTCTTAATTCAATGAATGAAGGATGTCACAACTATTACGAGGCTTTACGGTAAAAAATGTAAGTTAAGTTTAATAATAAAGACACTTTGTCCTCACGCTATGCATGAACATGAAACAAGAGTAGTTTTCGTGGAGAGAAAATGAAAACCTTGTCGACGGAATACGATAGTGGTTTAATGTGCATTCTGGTTTCGAAATAGTATGTACAACAAGTGTTTAATTTTTGCACACATCTCAGTTGATGTTTAACGGATTACAAAATAAGTGATTTAAATTCTCTTTTGGCTTATTTTTCCCTAAAACTACAATTATAGCTATGCCCTGCTTCAGAAGATTTTAATTCTTAGTGGTAAATCTGAATTTGCGGAAGATTAAAGCTTGAGATGAATAGTATTTCAACCTCTGGTACTCTTAATTCGTACCGGTCACCGTTTTCCTAACAGCTAACAAACGATAATCTGGAATGATGCAATATATTTTTGCACTAAAAGTGTTAACTCGGCATTCTTCATTCCATCCCTCTTGACAATGAGAGTGTCGTTCAGTTAAGAGTTTTCTGATAAAATATTGAAGATTTGATATTCAGGCTTTAAAAATATTACCTGTAAGCACGTCCAAGATATCAATTTATATGCGTAAAATGTCTAGATTTCCTGAGTATATGAGTCTCAATTATAATGATTATTATTTGTCAACATTTTAGTCCATGAACATCCCACAAAATATTTGTAATTTATAAAAAATAATACGAAGCTTTCTACTGAAATTAAAATACCTTTAGAAATTAAGTCATGTTAGATATTTATCCATGTACTCGATATATCGTTTAAATGAGAATTTTATTCGTAGATGATCGTCTTGACACATGTTGCGGTGTCTTTAAAAGTTGGTTTTCTAGGATACTGAATTTCAATGACGTAGGAATAATGATTATAGTAAAATATATTATTTATGTATCAGGCGCCAAATATATAGTAAAATGGTGTTTTAAAATATACAGGAATGATGAGCCAGAATAAGCATGAACAAGATATTTAATTTCATGTTCACTTGAGTATTGTGATTACTACAGACTCATCAAAAGAAGGCGTGATTTCACAGCATACTCTCTATATATTCGTTGAAGAAATCTGAGAAGTATAGACTAGAAATATAGTGGTTCTTGGATTTAATGCCGGCTAATACAGACAAGTCATCAGTAAACAAAAAATGCATGTGATAATGAGATTCAAAACTTTGTACATGACATTTTAGGCATATAGTTCTTGTCACATTTAACCAACTTGGTACTCAGATCGAAATGACTATTATATGATAGCATATATCAAATCTCCGCAATTAGAACGATATAGTTGATATTATTAAACATTTGATGAAATTTTAATTTTTTATAATATTTAATTAAACAAGAATTAGATAACATATGAGAAAATTAGCATGTCTTTGTTATTTTTAAACCAATACAATGCAAGTCACGCGTTTTAAATAGAACTTAATTAAATGTCGACTTAATTGGCCTAATGTCGATTCAAATTTGATTGGTTAATATTCTGGCCTCGCCCATGTAAGACGAAAGCTTCAAGCTTTTCATCATAACAATCATGCAAGGTTGAATCGCGTCAGTACTTGCTATCCACGGTGTTTTCCTATATTAGGCGACTGGTTAAATTAACCTGTGGTCGATGTTAAACCCAAATGAGCAAAATTGGTAAAAAGATTTACTATCACCATTCGCACAATAAATAATTTTCCAATTTTACAATTAGATTATCTGAGGCGAAATCAGCAAAAATAGTATTTACTTGACTATATAGTAATTGTGAATTCGGCATTTCAAGTGAAGTATGTATTCGTTACTACTAGAGCTGAGAGCCGCATATCTGTCACTCCATAAATTATATAAAAATTGCAGGTTGATCTGCGTTAGCCAGTTTGTTATCGTTGACCGTGTTGCTACGAGCAACATGTTAATCACCCATAAAACCTCTGCGACACAAAAATTGTGACAGAGCCTTTTTGATTAAAGAAATGTTAGTAGTAGTATGACACCTATGTGGTGAAACCGAGTGGATAGAAGTTCCTGGAAATTTTGCTTCAGTTTTAAAAGGTATTTCTTGAGCTACCGGAATTTGTGCAATTATCAAATCTACATTTTTCATAACAAAGTGACTTATTTCTTTGTTCACGTTTTATTATTTCAAAATATAACGCAGCATATTTTAGGGTTTATTTAGCAGTGGGCATTTCATCCCTTCAATTATTTTTCAATCTAATGAGACGTCAAATGAAAAAACACAGGAAAAATAATTTTAGGCTTATTTTAAAAGAAGAAATGATATCGAGGAGAAAAGCCACCTAATTCTGAGGACCACGAATAAAAAACCATTACATTTTATTGCTCTGTTTCACTGTAATGTCAATTAACCAATATTTATTGTTGTTTGAAAATAAAAGATTTTAAAAAGCAGTATGAATTACAGCTGAGAGATTATTGTAATTATATCATATTAAAATTTTTATCTTTATACCTCAACATTTGCCTGATTATGAGACTATTCTTCATGTGTTAATCTATACTATTGGAGCCTATTATTTTTTCCCAGGGTTCGTATCTGACCACTTTCAGAAGAATGGTGATCTTGATTCGCATTATGATCGTGGTAAGTCTAGAACAGACTAAATCATAAACGTAGTGTGTATTATAATTAGTTCATCATCTGATGGCAATTAAAATATACAAATTTACACTATTATTAGGTTAAGCTTTGCAAAAACATTCTTAGATAACATAGTTTAAAAAAATGTTTGTATCTATAAATAGCATATGTTGGGAAAATTTCAACGAGGGAAAAACAAAATCTTTGACGCAAAACGATCAAGTATGAAATACTGGTTCCTGGAATAACAAGCTCTCAAAAGTAAATTTAAAAATCGTTTATGAGTAATTTTTAAAAATTCAAATATTTATCGGTATTGATGTGATTGGTAAATGAGTTTCTATTATGCAAGAAAGGGGCACAATAATACAATATTGGCAGACGTAATTTTTGAACAATTATTTTCATACCAAAATAGATTTTGAATAAACGATATTTATGATTATTAAATCTATTGAAACCAATGTTAAGGGTTCGCTGAAATTTACTTTGATAAAAACACTGGCGGGAAGCATTCATATGTCGCCTTTACTGTTATGAAAATCAATCACTTTGCTGCAAAACATTACTGAATTAAATAATGACCAAAAGATTCAAAATGACAGTATTGACAGAAAACCAATAAATGATAGAGAGAAAAAAACGTGACTTAATAATAGTAATAAGAAAAGATAATTACAGCCTGTTATTCTAATCATCGGTTTTCTTCAACAATATGTATTATTACTTATATGCTTAACATTAAAAGCGGAGCCAGTGTTCAAGTTATTTCGAAAAATCTTCGCTAACATGCACAAGTCACCTGTCTATCAAATGAGATAAAGAGAAGAAATTTTTGTCGGTTAAAACCTTGTCTCGGTCGGAAACCCTATGTTAAGCTGCCCAAGAAATTATGTTGACTACATCTGTATAATTAAACGACCAATAGTCGAGCGGGCAGTAATAACAATTATTCAAATAAAGGTTACTATATTCATTTAAACACCAAACCATATATATATATATATATATATATATATATATATATATGTGTGTGTGTGTATATGTATACAATTTTGTCAGTATAAACTAAGAATTGTATAGTGTAGAAAAGAAAATTCCTATAGTAGACTGGTTTTGTCCATTTTAAGAATTCTTTTCGTACTGTCCAGAATTTTCCGCAGACATAGCTCGAAACTGAACGCGTCTGTTTTGGAGTCTGTTGCTCTAACCACTGTGTATTCCGCGGCGAAATGGTTCAGTGGTTAGAACACCAGACTTTGAAGCAGACATACCTAATTTCAAGCCTTGTCCGCGGCAAATTCTGGCTAGTTCGTGATGAGTTCCTAATAAAGACGAAACCGGTCTACTAGATTAATTGCCTTTTCTACATTATACAATGCTTAGTTTATACAAACAAATGAATGTTTATAATGGGACTGATGTTTATAACAAGATCGCAACGTTGATTTAAATAAAATAATATATCGACTACAGTTTGACAGATATATTTTTACTCGAGAGAACTGAACGCTGGATTTCGTTATCTCGACAATATTTGCATTTCAAATCAACACAATGCCTACCTAAGCTCTTAGTTATAACAATGGGTAAAACATTTATAAAAGTAATTTTTTATTCGTAACGCATTTTCAATCTCCGAATTTATTGAAATCGCATCCATTGCGATCTTCTTTAATTTTTATAAACACTATGTGTAAGATTTGAAATCCAACTATAAACGATCTTAAGTTTAATTAGCCTTACTATTGCTTAACTTCGAGTAAGTATAAGAGATAACACCGCTCATGTCTGAAACATGCTCTGTCCAAACATAAATGTGGCTTGTAGCTATAAGCCGGCTCCTACAAATTGGTTGATCGAAAGTAGGTACAAGATCCTGAACCATTTATATTGCATAATTTGTTTCTGCTAGATATGGTACAACCTTTAGTTCATGTATTAACTAATAATTTAGTAGACACGCAACAGCTTCATCGTAAATGGATATTTTTTGAGTCTTTGCAATTAATACACTATAAATGAGGTATAATTTTGGTTTAAGTTTAAGCAAAACCGGATAATCGTAAAATGTAAGTGTGCGAGTTAACATAATCATAGGACAGCACGTCAAAAGAGGCTTTCCTGTTTATCGAGGTCCATGCTACGAAACAAAAGAACAACACGAATTAACTTGAACATGTTACAAATATAAAAAGGGATAAAATTTTCCCGCGCATTGCCAAGCTGTTTAATAAATGTTGGCATACTATTTTAATTAATTGCTAAGCGTGTTATGAATTCGTCAAGATTAACTATTCAGTTAGTATAATATACTTAACGTTTCGTTTGAGCCATAGAAATAGGTCATATGAAATCAACGGTAGCGACCTGTTAAACAGCGCAACGCGAGAACTGATTTTTAACCGAATGAATGATATTTAGTTTTTATTTTATTGCCATTGTCTTTATTCGTCCAAAGCATATAGTTAACTGCTTGAAGAAGTATATTAAAAGAAAGATGTTTGAAATCGGAATTTAAAATAAAATGTGCATTAAAGCATAAATTCATTACAAGGCAGGTACAAACAGCACAGGTGAGATAAACCATTTTCTTTTCATCAGAACTCCGCTCTACTTTAATGCCTGGTACATGTTTAATAAATGTTTAAAAACAAAGGTTATTAAGTTGGATTAAACTCATACACCAAACGACAAAGAACAGGAAGAGGAAATCGCGTAGGCTGGAGTATGCACACGCATATAAACATTAGCACAAACAATTCACCAGTTTGTACTCAAATCATGTACAAGCTCATGTTTATTCAGATGAAGATTAAGGATGTTGCAAATAACAGTTTCCATTGTGCGCTACTATTTGTCGTATTTTCCTTTGGATACAATTTGAATATTAACTGATGGGCTGTACATGTATTTGTGTATAGGCTCGTGCGTGTTTGTGTGTGTGCGTTCCCAGACTGTGCGTATTTGGCTTCCTCGTCGATATTGTGTAGTTAACCACCATTTTTTGAAAATTAATTGCGGCGGGTAATGATGGCTCGTTTAAAAGACACTTATTTTACGTCGAAACACATATCTAACTCTCATCCAAACAAACTTCTACTTTATATTACTTGGATGATACTCGCAGCGACCTTTTAGATAATCTTGGTTGGTTTCCACATGCAATGTTTTAACACAACGAATAACCACCACGTCTAACTGGCACAACTTTTTATATAAAGTGGCAAACATTGAAGCCATGATGAGCTCTGGTAAAACATAAATACCACTTTTTTCTGTGTTGTGTGTACTTGCTTGAAAATCAATGTATGCTTAAATACATGACCTATAACTTTATTCAAAATATAAATGGTTCCAAACATCTGAAATAAAATTTATTTACGAAGGAAATTATTATGACGACAATGAGAGTTGCAGACATGACAGAGAACATAATCAAATCAAACGCATCTGAAGCATTTCGAGAATGTATACGACTTGGAAGCGTAATTTCCCCTCCGACGTTAAACAATCTTCAACCTGTTAGAGATGTAAATATTTTTCAAAATTTAGTGTCAAAAATGCTTCGTTCCCAACTATGTACAAAATTCTTCCCGTTGGCCAATTAAGTATTAGGACAATTATTTAATCCAAGTTTGCGAGCTGGAAGTAAACACCAATCCCATCGTATTTAACCAGTCATCGAACAACATAGCAAAAACTACCATCAGTCGCACGCACTGACGCGTTTCGAACTTCCATGATCATCATCAGAGTACGACGGCAAACTGACTAGCGAGGATCAAATCGCATTGCGTATATATGGAAAGCAAAATTAGATCTAACTGCCATACTTATGTAAGTAATGTGATGTTGGATATGCGGCTCTCATCTCCAGTAGTCTTGCGTACATTATACTTGACCGGAAATGTCGGCTGCACAATTTCTGTGAATCTACGATCATTAACATTTAACAGCTTTTTCCACATGTACATAAGTTATAAAATTTAATAATCATTGATTGCTCGCGTGGTTGTAACGATTATTTTCGTACGCTTGTTGCATATCAAGACAATAAACAAAATGAACAAATCATATTCACTTATTAATTCCTAGGCAATCCCGTAGCGTTATATAAATTAAAATACAAAATTTGGGATGATTTGCAGAACCGAAGAATTTTATCAACATGCATGTAATAAACTTCAAGTGATTTATTTCATTGTGTTATTCTTGACTAATTGAACAATTACCAGGTGATTAGGGCAATTTATGAGCATCGCTTCTAGTTCAGCCTCAATACCCAAACTGTAGTTGTTGCTATGTAAATGACCGGACATTCACCTTATTACACATTACTTTTAGTTTTAAATTTTGTTTTCTCGCCTTTAGCCTATAAATTGATGTGGTAATTTGCAAATTTCAAGCATAAAAGCAATAAAACCTGCCGTTTTAAAGTCAGGCACAAAAAAGAAAAACAATTGCCAATTTTACATTAATTGATTGCGCGGGTGGTGGTAACAATTCTTTAAATCAAGTTTGCCAGTTTCAAATAAGCACCAATCCCATTGTATTTAACCAATCTTCCAAAAACATAGAAAACTACCGCCAGTCGGATCGATCCTCGCTAATTAGTTTGTCTTCGTAATCTAATGATGATTATGGAAGGTCGAAAAGCATTATTGCGTGCGACTAGCGGTAGTTTTGCTATGTTGTTCGAAGACTGGTTAAATAAAATGCGATTGGTATTTACTTCAAGCTCGAATAAATGATTTAAATTGTTGTTACTACCACCCGCGCCATCAATTAATGCTTAATTGTATTTTCCATATATATATATATATATATAAATATATATATATCTATATACTTATAGTGGAAACAACAGAAATAACAAAGTGGATAAGACCATTTATTTCGTGAATACTAATCATCTCTTATACAATCATACATATTTATACATTTTGGGTTTTCATTCGATTATGCTAGTGGTAACAAATCTGACTCGTTTTTACTGCTGTTTCTTGTTTTGACTAGTTGGTGAGCGTGTATGCGTTTGTGTTTGTGTGTATGCGTGTTTGCATGTAAAGGTCATTCTCGCAGTATTGCGAAGTGATGTCTGATATCTTGTCATTATTGTTTTGATAACTTGAGAATTAACCATTTGTGCGCATTGTTCACTGTTACATATACAAGTGCTATTTTTCCCAGTATAGTTGATCGTTTCACCTCGTTGCGCAAAGTTTTCACGTGGTAACAACGCCAGTGTTGATTGCAGTTTTAATCGCTTACATTGTTTGGAGACTTCTGTCATCGTATGCGCCTCTGTTATTTCAACTTCAGTTTGTTGCCAATGCGATTGTACGTTTGATTCTAGTCGAGGGCCTGTTTGTTCTTGGCTGGATATTAGTAGATTGTTGTTGAATTTTGTTATTCTTGGCCAGTCGATAAGGATATCATGTTGATGAAACTTTTGAATGTGAAGGTCAGGTGCTTGTTGTTTTATGTAAAGTGCTTCGTAGATAAATAATAATTTTTCGGATTTTGCTTCATGTAAAATTGTGAAATTGGTCGAATTGACAGGGTGCCCCGTTGCCAATATATGATCGGAAATAGCTCATTTTCCTGACGGTGGCATCAAACTCACTCGAGAAGCAAACGGCGATTTGACACTGGCCATACATAGAAAATCCACTTTCACCGGACAATACATTCACTACAACAGCAGTGTGCCAAAATCCCACAAAAGAAACTTAGTAAACAACCTAGTAAACAGAATCAGGAAGATCTGCTCTGAACACAAGATTGAGGAAGAAATGGGCTACCTCAGGAAAATTTTGCTAATGAACTACCCAGAGCGTTTCATTGATGTCAACATCAGACCACGGCAGATTCGCACTAGAGAGGATACCGGCAAGCAGGTTTT
>JAQBSW010010439.1:0-24219 GCA_029291075.1 Eudiplozoon nipponicum
TGGAGTAACAGGAGTTAAGAAATAGTTGTAATTCTCAATGTCGGTGAACTATAGCATACATTTATATCAATCATGTTGGCACCATGTTCATACATGGAAAACATAGTATTAGTACCATGTACCTTTTTGGTATTATAATGTTGGTATCGAATACTAACACAAAAGCCATAGTGTTAGTATCCTTTACAGACTCAGTATATATAATATATAGAGTGAGTTAGCATTGAAGTCGCATTGTCGAGACTTTATATAATTTTTAATTCACTGCCGCAGGTTTACACATTCTTCTAGGAGAATGTACCGTCCTATTATCCCACATTCCTCACCCAAATATAAAGTGGTTAAAGGGCGTAATACCGACTCCAACTGATGAGTCGCCAGTAAGCACGAAACGGAAGTACATTAGACAAAATTTACTGTTCATGCTGTCTTTGGTGTATCCTTCTGGTCACAACAGAACTAGTTTGTTACTAGGTTCGCAACACCTAATACATACTTGCATATATATTAGTTCTCTGCAACAAACAATATTTAACTGGGTAGTGGTTGTAATTGGTTTTTGCCCATGCTATTTATTTTTTCATTCTTTAAACAAAGGGTTTCCTATGCTGTGCAATTATTTCTTTTTTACAAGAAGTGGACTAAATTTTTATATCTGTATTTCATCTATATACGCATTAAATAAAGGCCAGTATTCAATCTATCTCTGAAAATAAATGTCACACTTATTCCCATCAACAGTGTTGTTGAAATTTCAAATCAATTGGCTAAATTAGACTTTCAATATTTTTATTGGTATACTTTGCAAACAGAGTCTTTTCGCCGGTTTCCAATATTGTATGTTTACCTGTCTTGTTCCTACATATATACAGAAAGAAATTTCAAGGTCAGTCTCCTGCATTGTAGACTAAAGTGAAGCCTGGAACCGTTTACAAGAAAGTCTCTTAACGAGACGAATCAGTAAAGGTAACTGGTTTTCCACACTGCATATTATGAAAGATTATACTTTCATATACTTATTGATGATAGCAACCAGTTGTAATAAGTTGAGCCTCATAAAAAACATTTATTAATGAAAGAATTGCACCTATTTAACGTCGGCAAGTTTCATTATGAAGTTTCTAAATCTACCGGCTAGGGTCAGCTGGTTGGTAAATCGTAAATAAAGATGTAACCAGTCTATTTTAAGAATTGCCTTTTCCACATCATATAATAATTAGTTTATACTTACAAACTACTATGGAAAATGGGCCAAGTATATATGACAAGATCGCAACCTTGTTCAATGTAATTTTTGTCACCGCCCGCGCAACCGATTTTCGTTTAATTATATTAAATATATACCTCAAGTGCAAATGTACCAGTTTAATATCATTGTGGCACCGCATTTCGAAAAAATTATTGACAAATTTTAACATTTCCATCGACATATTTGTGCTTTTTCTGATTTCAAACATTGAATATACGCGTGTAATATTGGATACTTTTATCAAATATCTTATTTAATTTGTAAAACGCCATTAAACCAATAATCAAAACAAATAATTGATTGCTGCTATAATGAGTAAAATCCCAAGTTGAAATGTTCTTTTGAGATTTTTTAACGCCTTTCTAATTTTATTCATTTACAGTCAATTTTATACTGAGTTATGCAGAAGAAGAATACAATTAATTCATTCTCTAGACAATAAAACTTATCATGAGCAAAACGGATATTAATTTAGTATTTAACTCACTAAAATCAGCACTTTAAGATTTACATTTATGGAATTGAATTAGACCTTAGGGTGCATATTTTGGTCATCAATGCCGACTGGATTTTATTGTCGTTGTGATGATTTGAACGCCTCTAAGTTTAATTATGCTGCATTGATTGCGTTTTAGCACTGTCCAGGATTGTAAGACCAGCACGCCGGTAGAAGAAATCAACCTAGCGCAGTTTTAAACCTTCAATACCGACTACACAAATCTATCAATTTCAAGGTTGCACGGCAGTGAAGTGTCGGTATATTACGCTGATTCTATGCTGTTTTATAAACGATAGGTACTTCTGGCAACAGAAACAGAAGTGTTCACGTATCATATGGTGAATATGGAAGAAACTTCACAATAAATCTGTTAAACGAACCAACTTATTGATTCAACTTGTTACACCACAAGGGAATAAAACGCCACCAAATCAAACCGTAGCCATAAAATATTTTTGGTATGACGAGGCAGGCCATTGTATGTATAAATAAGAGAAGGACATTATTTCCTTGTGAATGAAGTACTGAAAAAGTTTTGCACTGGGAAAAATTGCTATGAAAGGAATGAATTAGTACTGAAGCATAATCATTTTCATAAAAAATAGTTTGTTGAAACACAATCGTCAATGTCTAATTGTCAAAGCAAGAAGGAACTATTAACTTTCACGCATATATAGTCGAATAGTTTATTTATCAATAAGGGCTAGAGTTCATCATTTTGTACTCAGTCTTTTGGTGTTTAAGGGTAGATTGAACTCATCCCAGTATTAAAAATTGAAGAAACATAAATTTATATACGGTAGATCAATTTAAGCATTTGAAAGTCACCAAAAATACTGTCCCTGCTGATATGCGAAATAACTTGCTAAGAAGGAAACATATCTTCACACATTGTATTACATTTGTCAAAAACTTCGTCCTATCCGCGTTTACGTTTAAATAGTAGAAATTTTATTGAAGAAGAGTTTTAAAATATGAATATTACATGGTAAGAAAATTTGAACTAAGTTTTGCAGAGGTTTCTAGTTCTAATTAAAATCAGTTTATTACATGCATTTAGACATGCAAACTCCCAAAGGCGTTAAATAAAATTGAAGATATTTCAAAGCGACTTAATATGAAATATAAGCGCATTACATGCTTCGCTAACATGGCCTTCAGATTCAACGTAATGAAAAAGAAATCCAGGCACTAAAATAATTGAAATATCTCTACTGACATTTTTCACGTTTTTTGTGGTAATCAAGGAATGTGATTTCCTGTCTTCGTCGGAACCACTATAAAAATCGCATTGTATTTCTCCACAAATAGTCGAATGGATATAAAGGTGGAAAAATGGGAAGACATATTTAATCAACTTAATTATATACATATATAATAGGTAGATAGATATTCGTCAATAAATAACAATAAAGACACACATATATTTGGATTAAGAACAAAATAAAGAAATATATATATATATAGATGGATTTATAAAAAAATATATAGAAAAAAATATACAGACAGACATATAGATAGATAGATATAAAAATATATAGATAGATAGATAGATAGATTGATAGACAGATAGATATATCAAAATATAGATAGATAGATAGATTGATATATAGATAGATAGATAGATCGGTTCGATAGATAGATAGATAGATAGATAGATTGGTAGATAGATAGATAGATAGGTCGGTAAGTAGATAGATAGGTAGATAGAAAAATAGATAGATAGATAGATAGATAGACAGATATATAGATGGTTTGATAGATAGATAGATAGATAGATAGATAGATAGATAGATAGATAGATAGATGGATAGATAGATAGATAGATAGATAGATAGATAGATAGATAGATAGATAGATAGACAGATAGATAGAACGATAGAACGATAGATAGATAGATAGATAGATAGATAGATAGATAGATAGATAGATAGATAGATAGATAGATAGATAGATAGATAGATAGATAGATAGATAGATAGATAGATAGATAGATAGATAGATAGATAGATAGATAGATAGATAGATAGATAGATAGATAGATAGATAGATAGATAGATAGATAGATAGATAGATAGATAGATAGATAGATAGATAGATAGATAGATAGATAGATAGATAGATAGATAGATAGATAGATAGATAGATAGATAGATAGATGAAGTACGCGAAATTTCGTAATATGTACGAAACTGGTCTAATTGGTTAAATGCCTTGTCCACATTATACAATGCCTAATTTATGCTGACAACTGGGTGCATTTATTTGGGCTGATGTTAACATAAAGTTCGCAACCTTGATTTAAATATAAATGTTCAATACAACAACGCTCATCAGTTAACGTGATGTCTGTTCTTTAGTGAAAGATTAGAGGTATTTAGATCTCAAATGGGCTCCACGTAATGAAAAGACTAACCAAGAAAAATTAATTAGTATATGAATAGAAATTCGATTTAGCGTGCGGCACGGTGGCTCAATGCTTAGAGCAACAGATTCTAAAGCAGATATGCCCAGGTCCGAGCCCTGGCCGCGGAAAATTCTGAACGATACGTGATGTATTCTCAATGAAAACGAATCCAATCTACTGGATGAATTTCTTTTTCTACACTATACAATTCTTAGCCTATTCTGACAAATGCATGTTCGCAACCTTGATTATAATAAATGATATCACCACCCGCACAACCAATGTTCGTTTAATTATATAAATGTTCATTTCAATACCACTTTCCCATCTAGTGTGGTGTCTTTTCAGTAATGACAGGTTGTGGACGGTTAGTTGGAAATTTGGCTCTAAATATATACCATCTAAAATGAAGAAACTAACCGAGTTAGATTAGTTATTATATGACTAAAATTTTTGTGTAGTGTGCAGCAGTGTGGCTCAGTGGTTAGACCACCAGATTCCGAAGCAGACATGCTCAGGTTCGAGCCCAGTCCACGGCAAACTCTAACCAATACGTGACGAGTTTCCAATAAGGACGACACCGGTCTACTGCATGGATTACCTTTTCTTCACTATATAATGCTTAGATAATACTGAGAAACGTGTGTACATAAAGGGACAGGTGTTTAAATAAAATTTGCAACCTTGATTTAAAGATTTTTTATCACGTTTCTCGCAAATAAATTTAGCTTAACTAATTTCTATTTGTTTGTGGTTTTCTACGGACTAGTAAGTATGATATGCAAGTTTGTAGTTGGCAAAAGTGCTTCGTCTTGTTTCCAATGTGAGTAGAAATTGGTTCTATGAAGTAGGGAGTATTGAAATTGTTTGTGATAGCGATTGACGTCTACTGGATAATGGGCTGACTCCACTTGAGATGGTTTTGTCACTTTGTATATTAGCCTCTTCAAAGTAAAGCTTATTTCTTAAGAATTCAAGGTGATGATTAAGGGTCTGTTCTTTTTCCGGGTTTAAAATTACTGTTACAGGCCTTTTAATCCCGATATTTCCTATAGTCTCAAAATGTGTCTAAGCTGATAGTCAGGCTGTAAATTGTTTATGAAAAGTGGCAATTTGTCTTCTGTGAAGGCATACGGGAAATTTTTATTGAAAGAATGATTTTCTTGTTTATTCTGGTCTAAAACATGCTCATTAATTAAGGATCAATGGATTCTGTGGGCTTTCAGCGTATACTGCAATGTGGTTTATTTAATATTCCCTCCAATGTGGACGACAATTAACGAATTTTTTGTCATCAATCCTTGATTTCTAGAAAGTTCTGTCCATGAAGATTCGAAATACGATTATGGAAAATGTGACATAACCCGACTAAATGTATGGATTTCTTAGTATCATTTCGTTTACAACAATTTTATTGACACATGTATACAACACCAAAAGTTGAGAAGTAAATTTCAAGAAACATTCAATTCAAACTAGGCGAACTTTGCAGGCGACAGGTCAACTTATTTAAATTTAGCCAACGCTAAGTGGCTTAATTTTATCGGAGGTCTATTTTAAATATATTTAAAATTAAATAAATTGTATTTTCTATTAAATGTGTTATGAACACTTAGGGCATGTGATTTGATCAGTGCATTTTCATTATCAAAAGGTAAGCGAATTTAAATTTGATAAATATCAAAAGTAAAGATTATAGGTTCCGCAAATGCTGATTTGTTTATCATTTTGGTCATATTTGATCTAATATATCACTAGGTACACAACACCTAACACACAATTGCATATATTTTATTTATCTTTCACAAACACTTGTAAACGCCCCGGCTTCAAGTAAATGCCGTACGACTTTACAAACTTGGTTAAGGTGCTCTGAATAGAGATTAGTTACTGATATGGGGGCCCTTAAGAGGGCCGGGTAATGTGTTCTCTTGAAGTCTTCAGCGTTGAAGATGTCCTAGAGCCTTGGGTGGACTCTGGTTGATTTGTTGCTCCCGTGGTTGAGCTGTGATCGCGTTGTGGATGGTGTCCTGCAGGTCCTGCACTCAATTGGCTCGTCTCTCCGGTATCCCGCAACAGGATGAGTAGGTATTGACAGCCGACAGAGCGCACACGTATTGACAGCCGACAGAACGCACACGCGTGAAGCAGGTAGAAGGCAAATGCCACAACTGACTTGCATGGTAAATTACCGTGCTTAAATAGCATGCAATATGTGTACTTGCATACTATTGGTTAAACGTGGTTAGACGTGGTTAAACGGCAATTTGCTTTTTTCTCATTGGTGCAACGTAAATAAATTTGAATTTAATTTACGCAATATGTCGGCGATTGATTTGTGTCGTTACAACACTTTCCTCTCTGAAAAAAAAGAAAAAAAATATTCCTCTCTGCGAGGCTAGATAAGAAATGCATGACAGAGTTCGAACCAAGTTAAGCAAAAATATGATGAACCATAAGTGCTGGGCTTAAATATGCTTGTTGGTTGCTTCAACAATTATATGATGCCAGGTAACCACTAGGAATTGCTACACAAATTGTTAGCTCTAGTGGACGGTCATAGCACGTGAGGCAAAATAGAGCAGTGTAAGTTTTTGGAGCCGCAGCGTGAAGATTTCGAGGTAAATCGCCTCTGAATTTGCCAGGTTTAAGTTAAAAACCTAAGCAGGTTGGATCGTTGTCAATGTGTTTGTATACGACCAAAGGAGCTAGAGTGCTCGACGTTGTGGTCATGACATTTGTAGAGTGGTCTTTGTGAAATAGATAAAGTTGAGATATGCATTGAAAGTGGCCTGTACCATGATATGAAGCTGATCACTACTTAGTGTTGCTACACAAAAGCGTTAGCTCTAAGTAGCTGGTCATACCAAAATAGGCAGTGTAATGTCATGTGTGAGAAATACATTATAATGTAAAAATATATACATTAAAATCAAAGGTAATTGCATAAAAATATGTACACGAACATTGCCTCAGAGATGGCATAATACCAAAGAACTGTTCAAAAATGCTACACAATTGTTAGCTAAGAACAGGTGGTTATGCCACGTGAGACAATTACTAAAAATTAACGTAAAGTTTAAAAAAAAATTTTATAGTTAAATGTTAATGTTTAAAAAAAATTAATTACGCGTTATACAAAGCAGGTTGAGATTGTGGGCAGACGGAGCCTGAGACGTGTGTAGAAGGTTGAACGCTCTCAGGATCAGGTGGTTCGATAAACGGTTTTAACCTGTCTATGCTTACTGATGTCGGTGTAGCGCCTTGCATAATGATGAAGTATTTTGGCTGTTTTAGTAAAATCGGGTAAGGACCGCGATACTTGGGTTGTAGTGGTGCAACAGCAGTATTGTTGCGAACGAGTACTCTCTTGCAGCTGTGGAGCTGTGGGTGAACGAAGACTGGACGAGGCGTGTGTCTCGGCTGCTGTTCGGACATGTTACCGAAATGAAGTCGAAGGCGGGTAGCTTCGTTTTGTGGGTCATCTTGTGCCGGTAGTAGACGTGGGAGCTGACTAGGCAGGCGTAGATCCATGCCATACAAGAGTTGTGACGCAGACGTTTTAATGGATTCTCGAGTACGAGAACGCATGGCCAGCAGAACTAAAGGTAGTGCATCGACCCAGTTGCCATTAATGGACGAGGATGCTAAAGCTGCTTTGAGTTCCCTATGCATTCTCTCTACCATGCCATTAGCTTGGGGATGGTAGGCAGTCGTCTGGCGTAAGATGCATCCCATGTACCGCAAGGTGGTTTTGAAACGATCAGATGAGAAGCAAGTGCCTCTGTCCGTGATGACCTCATTGGGAACACCGTAATTGGATATCCATGCAGAGATAAAACCGTTAGTTACTTCGTCTGCAGAAATGGTGCCAAGAGGTAATGCCGCAGGCCACCGTGTAAATCTATCGATCATAGTTAGAAGGTAGCTGAAACCTTGAACCTTTGTCAGATGAACTATGTCGATGTGGACGATGGCTAGGCGAGAAGTAGACCGAAAATGTTGCAACTTAGAACGAGTGTGTCGTGTGATCTTGTTTTTCTGACAAATTGCACACTCTGAGACCCACCGTTTAACATTCTGCCTAAGTCTGTGACCCCAGAAACGATCTGTAAGAAGTCGGACAGTCGCTTGGCTTCCTGGGTGAGAAATTGAGTGAATTGAATCGAAAACCTTTCTCTGAAGGCTGGTCGGCAGAACTGGCTTGTTGGGCTGCGTACCCGTGAAGTAAACAATTGGTAAGCCTTCCCACAGACGGCATATGAACTTGGTTGGGTGACGGGCTATTGATCTTTGAATGTGAATGTCACCGCGTTGTTCAGTTCGCAGGAGAGTTGGCGTTAGTGCAGGTTCACTGAGTGCCACGGAGTTGACAGTGAATGGTGACGGTGAAGGTGGTTGTAGAGAGACGTCTGGCCTAGACAGGGCATCTGCAATGAAGTTCTGTTTGCCCTTGACGTGAAAGACGTCAAATTGCCATTCGCTTAGACGAGAAAGCTGTCTTTCCACTCTGGCAGGGTACTTGGCGATAGATGAAGTTGCGTTTCGAAGTGCGCTAACTAGTGGTGCATGATCTGTGAAAACAACAAATCTGCTACTGCCAATGATGCTGATAAAATGGCGCACTGCGTCGTGGATGGCGAGAAGTTCTCGGCCGAAAGTGTCGTACCTCGTTTCTACTGGTTGGAGAGTACGCGAGTAGAAACTGATAGGCTTCCGAACTCCGTCGATCTCTTGTTCCAAAGTGGCTCCAATAGCGAATTCAGAAGCATCTGTCGTGAGTAGAAATGGCTTTTCGAAATCTGGATGCGTTAGCATTGTGGCATTTGCTAACGAGTTGATGGCAAGTCGAAGTAATTCCTCGTCTTCGGATGACCAAGCAATGATGGAATTCTTGCTAAGTCCTTTTCGGTTCCGCAGGTGCCTGCACAAAGGATAAAGTTGTTTTGAAAGGCCTGGAAGGAACTTGCGATAATAGTTTAGTACTCCCAGGATTTTCTGCAAATCGCTCAAAGTCCTTGGTGACTTGATATTCTTGATTGAATTCGTCTTTGACGGCAACGGTTGAATACCTTGGGCCGTGATACGATGCCCTAAGAAGTCGACGGATGAAGTTGCAATCTGCGTCTTGTCACAGTTGATCTTGAGTCCGTGGTTGGATAAGCGTGAGAGGACATTTCGTAGATGTTTCGCATGAGATTCTAGATCTGGACTGAATACCATAATGTCATCTAGATATGACATACAATAAGCAGAGTCGTCGCGAAGTATGTTGTCTATGAATCTTTGAAATGTCTGAGTAGCACACTTGAGTCCAAAAGGCATGTAAAGATATTCAAAAAGGCCAAATGGAGTGATGACTGCAGTTTTCTCGATATCCTCTGGTGCTACCGGTATGTGATGGTACGCTTGTCTGAGGTCAATCACTGAGAAGAAATTGCTGCCGTTGAGTTTTTCAAGTAAAGTGTTGATATTTGGAATAGGATATGCATCAGATTTTGTCACTGAATTTAGCTTACGGTAGTCTCCACAGGCTCTGTACGATCCGTTTGATTTTGAGACTAAGTGCAGTGGTGACGCCCATGAACTTTTCGATGGTCTGATGATTCCCTCTTCCAAAAGCCTTGAGAATTCTTCTTGGGCAGCTTTCAGCTTAGCAGGAGCCAGTGGTCGCTTCTTGAGTGCAATAGGTTGTCCTTCTGTGACGATATGATGCATCGTGTTGGAGACTCGTAGATCAGATTTGTTAAGATCGAAAAGCGATTTGTATTTTCGAAGAGCTGCTGATATCTCTGCTGAATGATGCACTGGGGTTGGCTGAATGACCTGTAACTCCAAACGCTCGGAGGCAAGTGTCCAAAAGCTTTGTTCAAGTCCGGTGGAGGGGTCGATGATCTTTTGATTGGCAAGATCAACAATGAGCCGAAATTTTAGAAGGAAATCAAGGCCTATTATATTATGTGAGACCTTGGCAATGATGAAGTTGTGGGAAAATTCACGTCGTAGACCTATGTTGAGTGTGCGGTATTGGCAGCCATAAGTTGGTATGGGCTCGCCTGTAGCTGTTGCGAGAAGAACGCCTAGCGACATCTCGGCCATTGAATCACCTTTGAGAACTGAGACTGCCGCACCTGTGTCTACGATGTACTCTTCGCCAGTTTTGAAATCAAGAAGGTGCAGAAGTTCGTTTGGCTGTTTGGCCGGGTCATGCAAACAAGTAGGCTGGTGATAGCGACCGGCATTGTCTGTTTGGTTCTCTATGTGAAAAATTCGGCGTGGACGAAAAGAGTCGACAGGGATGTCGGATTGTAGTTGGCTTCTTCCCTGTCGCGCCGTTGATGCCGTTGATGTGCAGAAAGTACGGTCTTCTACTTCCTGCGCCAGACGTTTCCCGATACTGATGCACCCTTGTGCCTGCGGTCTGTTGTCCTCTCCGTCAGCTGTGGAAATTGACACTCATTCGGAAATTCTTCGGAACGACAAAGACAAACTTGGCAAGCATAAAAAACTTCTGGTGGTTATAACACCAGTTCTTTGGAGCATATTTATTAAATGATTGCGGAGATCTCGATCGCCGCCTACCATTATAATTTGACTTGGAAACGAATTTTGGTCGAGCATTCACATGATTTATCTCCGATTTGGTAATGGCCAATCCTTCTAGAACTTTGGCCATGTTCGCCACTGTTCTCTCTAAGGAGGAGATTCTATCATCTTGCGGGGGTGAAGAAAAGGATGATGGATTCACTTTGGGTTCCAAAACCCTATATTCTAACTCACATCTCTCAGATAAGTCATCTATAGAGAGAGTGTTGGGGAGCTGTCTGGCAAAGAGTTTTAATGTTTGGGGAAGATTGTTAATAAAAACAACCTTAGCCTCATGGTCAGAAATGTTGGTTTTATACCAACGTTTCCGTAATTCCCTCAGTATTTCTATGGGGCCAAGATTTGGCATATCTAACTGCGCATATTTGTTTATTATCTGCTCAGTTTCCGTGGGTCCAAGCAAGGATTCTACCTCGTTTTGTAGGCCCAAAATGGGATTAGGTAGCTTCCTAATGGCCTCAAGCTTAGGATAAATCCGTCGCTGCAATTCAGAAGGTAGTTTAGCAAAAACCTTTGACAGTTTTTGATGACTGTCATAATCAGGAAACGGGGAGAAAGCGGAGTCTACGCGCATAAAAAATAACTCACTATCTCCATCCCAAACAGGAACATCAATATCTAAAATTGGACCTGACATTTTAACAATCTTACGGGATCTTAAAAGCATAAATTTATAAGCAATATGAAAATGTATATATAAATGTATAAATATATAACGAAACGCTTACCCACAAACAGCTTCCACTGTTGCTTGATATTGTCCAGTACAAAAGGAAAAAACGAACAGAGGCCCCGTTGGCCTTTGATGACAATGTATTATTATTTCAACACAGAACAGCGTCACTCCTTCCAAAAATTGAAATTGTCCTGTAGGGAAGACGAACAGAGGCCCCGTTGGCCTTTAGTGCCAATGAATTATTATTTTCAACAGCAAGAATAACACACTGCTTCCAAAATTTGAAATTTTCCTTTAGGGAAGACGAACAGAGGCCCCGTTGGCCTTTAGTGCCAATGAATTATTATTTTCAACAGCAAGAATAACACACTGCTTCCAAAATTTGAAATTTTCCTTTAGGGAAGACGAACAGAGGCCCCATTGGCCTTTAGTGCCAATGAATTATTATTTTCAACAGCAAGAATAACACACTGCTTCCAAAATTTTAAATTTTCCTTTAGGGAAGACGAACAGAGGCCCCGTTGGCCTTTAGTGCCAATGAATTATTATTATGCTCACCACAAATTCACGAATATATGCCCAACAAAATTCCCAGAAAAACCAGGATCAGGGTAAAGAAAACGCAAATGTTAGTCGATTTATCCCAAACAAATGAAGAAGAAAGTCAATTTATTTATACCCAAAAAAAATCAGATAAATAATCAATATCCTGGCGCGGTCGCCAATTTTGTAAACGCCCCGGCTTCAAGTAAATGCCGTACGACGTTACAAACTCGGTTAAGGTGCTCTGAATAGAGATTAGTTACTGATATGGGGGCCCTTAAGAGGGCCGGGTAATGCGTTCTCTTGAAGTCTTCAGCGTTGAAGATGTCCTAGAGCCTTGGGTGGACTCTGGTTGATTTGTTGCTCCCGTGGTTGAGCTGTGATCGCGTTGTGGATGGTGTCCTGCAGGTCCTGCACTCAATTGGCTCGTCTCTCCGGTATCCCGCAACAAGATGAGTAGGTACTGACAGCCGACAGAGCGCACACGTATTGACAACCGACAGAACGCACACGCGTGAAGCAGGTAGAAGGCAAATGCGGGCACAACTGACTTGCATGGTAAATTACCGTGCTTAAATAGCATGCAATATGTGTACTTGCATACTATTGGTTAAACGTGGTTTAACGTGGTTAAACGGCAATTTGCTTTTTTCTCATTGGTGCAACGTAAATAAATTTGAATTTAATTTACGCAATATGTCGGCGATTGATTTGTGTCGTTACACACTATCTAACGTTTATATATTAAATCGAACGAAGCCGCGAGTTTAATCACTGGAGGATACAAATTTGCTTGTTTTAAGTTGTCGTTGTATAATTAACTTGATGATGCGTGTCTGTCGATGGAAGTTTGCGCTTTTTCGGTTTTATCAGACTTCAGAATTTAATGGGTTTTTTGCTGGAACCAAACATTGCTTGATGGGTCGGACAAGTTTTTAATAGTAAAAGCCGTTTGTTTTTGGCTTTTCTAAGTATAAGACTACTCCTTCATTTAGTTCGGAGTAAAATCTGTGTTCAATTTGTTAGATTAAGTAAGTTGTTATGATTATAATAAGATGTTTTTTTTAGAATTATTGCTAGGAATTAGTCCATTGTTATGTACAATTGACTCTGTTAGCATTGAAGACTACCAAAATTTGAGGCATGTAGAATCAATGTGATTATTCATTGTGGCATTTGCATATTTCAGAATTTCGCTACGTTTGAATGTATTATTTGTGAGAGAAAGACAATATTAACGAATAAGGAGCAGTAGTAAATCTAGACAGATTAACCGTCTGGATAAATCGGCGTATAATAGTTCACATACTTAGCTGACTTTGAGACAGACTGTTCGATTAAATTCATGCAAAATTTAAGTTGCATTTAAACACCCACCATTTAATTACCTACTGCTTAACTTTTGTATGTGTATCATTTTTTCACCTGTAAGTGATCAAATAAAGATTTGATTTCGTTACATATTGGATAGCTAATGTGTTAATGCAAATTTGTACTTTATTTTGACCACCCATGATATAAGCGGTAAAAATTATAGCTTGATTTTAATATTTCAACTTTGTAATATGTCAAAATTGTGCGAGTGTGTCTTTGTTTGTGTGTTTGTGTGTTTTGTAACGACACAAATCATTCGCCGACATATTGCGTAAATTAAATTCAAATTTATTTACGTTGCACCAATGAGAAAAAAGCAAATTGCCGTTTAACCACGTCTAACCACGTTTAACCAATAGTATGCAAGTACACATATTGCATGCTATTTAAGCACGGTAATTTACCATGCAAGTCAGTTGTGGCATTTGCCTTCTACCTGCTTCACGCGTGTGCGTTCTGTCGGTTGTCAATACGTGTGCGCTCTGTCGGCTGTCAGTACCCACTCATCTTGTTGCGGGATACCGGAGAGACGAGCCAATTGAGTGCAGGACCTGCAGGACACCATCCACAACACGATCACAGCTCAACCACGGGAGCAACAAATCAACCAGAGTCCACCCAAGGCTCTAGGACATCTTCAACGCTGAAGACTTAAAGCGAACGCATTACCCGGCCCTCTTAAGGGCCCCCATATCAGTAACTAATCTCTATTCAGAGCACCTTAACCGAGTTTGTAACGTCGTACGGCATTTACTTGAAGCCGGGGCGTTTACAGTTTGTGTACTTTTAATAAGTGATTTCTCTATTGCTTGTTGATATAGATTTTCGGAGAAAGAAAGACACTTGAGGAAATTGAAAATAAATCCTTTAACGAATTACAATTTATGGACGTCAAATAAACTGGAAATGATACAAAATTAGAACGAGATATTTATAGGAAGGATACTTACTCAGGTATCCTACTTAATTTCAAGACAACAATTCTTTTTAATATTATTATAATCTTTCTTTCCGTTGGCTATTTTAGATCTTATTTTATGGCTCTTGTTTTATTATAACTTTTTTTCCTAATGAAACATTTTGTCTTTATTTTAACTTTACTAACTTTTAATTGTTTACCGTGACAGTTTTTCGACCAGGTATTTTCAGTTTCATTCCTCATTCTTAACCCGGCTACCACTCGTAAATGCTTAATTTCGGAAATTAAGTATAAAAATAGATCTGACATGTGCAAAGACGAATTTAAATTGATTTATTTGGTTTCATTTGGATGAGTGATAAACGTGCGGTTAATTATATGTAACAGATTAATTTTCAGTTTTATAGAAACGCGCGCAGACACTGGCATGGTATATGCTAATCTAGTGAATAGTTATACGTTGTAAGATCAATTTAATTCCACTTAGACGAGGGTACACGTAACACAAATGATTACTTCTCAATTCAAAACAGATGAAATCACATACACTAGTGAATCGTCTGTAGATTTTATTAGATTATTTTAATTTTATTTTGATGAGTGTACACACAGCCACACGTACATGACACACTTTTATCTAGTGATTGATTATCTAGTTCTGATTGAGAGATTTATCAATAATTATAAATGAAACACTTTAAACTAAATTAGCGATTTGATGTAATGATTGTCAAATTTCGGATTTGACCGCATTTTGCTTGTGCGGGACAATTGGTAGCACTCATAGGTCGGTAAAATCTTGAACTTCCTTCATATTCAGATGATGTAATTTTTGGCCTCAATTGATGGGTTCTCACTTGTCCCTTCTTCTTTAAGCCTTCAATTAGCTGATTGTCTGAAAATGACGTTGGATCAAGATTTACCATTGTTCTTTGACCAAATTTTCGAGACTTCATTTCCAGTCTCATCTTCAGGGTTGACACAATACGCACAGGAGTAAAACACAACTTGTGACAAATGTGGTATTCTCATTCAAGACAGATATATTTATATCTATTTTAATTCTAAAAGGACTTTTAATTGTCTTCCTAATATCCGGTCTTCATACCTAGTCTCTAATACTCAAATGTATACAAAGACTTATCCCTGTCCCCCTCTGCGCACACAACTACTTATAAACATGTGTATTTTACTAAAGTGACATTTATTGAATAACCATAAGCACACTTAATGTATTGACAAACACGCCTATCACTGATATCTATATTTTAATTTCTGTTCCGGACGCATTGAAAGATCAACAAATTTTGAATTCAATGTTGCAGTAATCCTCACATGCCCCCCAGTTCACCTAATTCCAACCAGCTTGCAATCGGTTATAGACATAGAGATTAAAAAACTATTGAGAGTCTATAGAGTGTTATTCTATCGTTTTGACAAGACCGAATACAGAGTTTACACTAACCAAATCGTCTCTCAGCCAAATACACATTAATACTCATATCCTATATAAATTAGTTTCTCAATTAAAATATCTGTATCGTATATACCTATATAATAAATTTTATATTTAGTTACTTATTCATAATTACATATGTACTCACTTCATATATAAAAAGAAAAAGAAAAAACATCCATGTAATTCCATAGGCTATATATAATGTATATATAGATAAGCATATAAGCAACCATGTGGGTTATTCCCACATCTTTTATAAATATCTTTATATACTTCATATATATACCTATATATATATATATCTATACCTACGTGTATACACTATATATATAAACGAATATATGTATATATATATGAAATCAGCAATATTTCTTATTTAAATTTTATTTTTACTTATTTATATTTAAATATACACACACCCACATCTTATAAAATATCCATTTATACATACGTCCACACGCTATCTCAGTATATATAGATAAGCATATAAGCAACCATGTGGGTTCATCCCACATCTTTTATAAATATCTATATATCCATGATATATATATATATATATATATATATACGTGTATATACCATATATATATATATAATATTAATCTCATACAAGCAACACTGTGAGTCCCGCAACGGATAAATTATATCAGTCAAAATACTTTTTATATATCTCTTTTATTGTCTATCTATATACCCCTAGATATATGTATATATATATATATATGTAGATATATGTATCTATAGGCAATTGAAATGGGTTCTTTTAAAATTCAACCACTTACAATTTCTCCTTGCGTGTATAGTATATATACTAATTTTAATTACAATTTATATGTATATATAAATATCAAAGTGTATATATATTCCCGTCTACACCTCATATATATATATATATATATATATACATAATGCCTATCTCAATTCACATAAGCAACCATGTGAGCTTTTCTCACCTTATATATAAAATCTAAATATTCTTCTACATATATATTGTTAATATCTAAATAATCATTTAAGCAACTATGTGAGTTCACCCCACATCTTATATGAATATTTAGAATCATCCATATATATGTTTTTTCGAAATATATATATATATATATATACCCATATTTGTTAAATATCTTTAGATAAACATATAAGCAACAACGTGAAATTCTCTCACATCTTATGTAAATTGAAATGTTCACCATATATATATATATATACATATATAACTATAGCCATATTACCGCTCTCTAACTCCATCTTATTCGTTCTGTTTTTTCCCTTTCATAGTCGCGGTCTCTTATTTAGATTTATTGATAGCTCTGATTCCTCTAATCTACGTTTCTTTCCATTCGAGAAGGCCTCATTAAATATTGGGCCTAATGATTTTTCTACACATGTCATATTCATGACGTTCATTCCTGATTTTATTTCAATTGATTCTCTAATCAACCTGGTTAATCTATTTCGGTTACATAGTGCAATCCGTTTACAGCCGTCCCAGTTTATCTGATGACCTGTCTCCATTGAGTGCCTGGCTAGATCTGATCTATGACTATGTCTGTATTTGCATGCAGTCTTATGTTCACCTCTACGTACCTTTATTGGACGCATGGTTTCACCTATATACCTAAGATTGCAATCTTTACAAGGTATCTCATAAACCCCTGATGTGTTGAGAGGTCCTTTTTTTTTCTGATTCGGTAACTTATTGCCTATTGTAACTGGTTGTCTTAACACTGTTCTTATGTTGTATTTTGTTGCTAAAAACCTAATCTTTCTACTTAATTTGGAGTCTGGTAGAACCAGAGTTCTGTGCTTATCTTCATTATGATTATCTAAATCTCCTGCCCGTTTCTCCTGGGTTATTCTTCTATTAAATCGCAATAATGTCTCCTTTATGATTTTCTCAGTTAATTTTTTTGGATAACCATTTATCCTGAATATGTCTTTCAATTTCATCAGTTCTTTATCCCTATATTTTAAATCCACTATTTTAAGACTTCTTATTATCATAGATTTTAGAATGCCTATTTTCATCCCAAACGGGTGATTAGAGCAATAATTCAGGAGGATACCAGAATAAGTATCCTTCCTGTAAATATCATCAGATAAACTGGGACGGCTGTAAACGGATTGCACTATGTAACCGAAATAGATTTACCAGGTTGATTAGAGAATCAATTGAAATAAAATCAGGAATGAACGTCATGAATATGACATGTGTAGAAAAATCATTAGGCCCAATATTTAATGAAGCCTTCTCGAATGGAAAGAAACGTAGATTAGAGGAATCAGAGCTAACAATAAATCTAAATAAGAGACCGCGACTATGAAAAAAGAAAAAAAACAGAACGAATTAGATGGAGTTAGAGAGAGGTAATTTGGCTAGAGTTATATATATATATATATATATATATATATATATATATATATATATATATGATGAACATTTCAATTTATATAAGATGTGAGAGAATTTCACGTTGTTGCTTATATGTTTATCTAAATATGGGTATATATTTCGCAGATACATATATATGGATGATTCTAAATATTCATATAAGATGTGGGGTGAACTCACATGGTTGCTTAAATGCTTATTTAGATATTCACAATATATATGTAGAAGAATATTTAGATTTTATATATAAGGTGGGAAAAGCTCACATGGTTGCTTATGTGAATTGAGATAGGCATTATGTATATATATATATATATATATATATATATATATATATATATATATATATATATATATATGAGATGTAGACGGGTAGACATATGCTTTGATATTTAAATATACATATAAATTGTGAGTAAAATTAGTATATATACTATACACTCAAGGAGAAATTGTAAGTGGTTGAATTTCAAAGAACCCATTTCAATTGCTTATAAATATCTACATATATATATACATATATATATATAGGGGTATATAGATAGACAATAAAAGAGATATATAAATATTATCAAAAGCATTTTGACTGATATAATTTATCCGTTGCGGGACTCACAGTGTTGCTTGTATGAGATTCATATTATATATATGGTATATACACGTGTATATATATATACATATATATATCATGAATATATAGATATTTATAAAAGATGTGGGAAGAACCCACATGGTTGCTTATATGCTTATCTATATATACATAGATAGCGTGTGGACGTATGTATAAATGGATATTTTATAAGATGTGGGTGTGTGTATATATAAATATAAATAATTAAAAATAAAATTTAAATATAAAAGATTGCTAATTTATATATATATATATATATATATTCGTATATATATATATATAAGCGTATACACGTAGGTATAGTATATGATATATATATAGATATATATGAAGGATATATAGATATTTATAAATGATGTGGGAAGAACCCACACGGTTGCTTATATGCTTATCTATATATACATAATATATAGCCTATGGAATTATATGGATGTTTTATAAGAAGTGAGTATATATGTAATTATGAATAAGTAATTAAATATACAATTTATTATATAGGTATATTGGACACAGATATTTAAATGGAGAAACTAATTTATATAGGATATGAGTATTAATGCGTATTTGGCTGAGAGACGATTTCGTTAGTTTAAACTCCGTATTCGGTCTTGTCAAAATGATAGAATAATAGTCTATAGACTTTCAATAGTTTTTTAATCTCTCTATCTATAACCGATTGCAAGCTGGATGGAATTAGGTGAACTGGGGGGCCTGTGAGGATTACTGCAATATTGAATTCAAAATTTGTTGATCTTTCTATGCGTCCGGAACAGCAATTACAATATAGATATCAGTGATAGGCGTTTTTATCAATACATTAAGTGTACTTAAAGTTATTCAATAAATGTAACTTTAGTAAAATACACATGTTTATAGGTAGTTGTGTGCGCAGAGGGGGACAGGGATCAGTTTTTTTGTATACATTTGAGTATTAGAGACTAGGTATGAAGACCGGATATTAGGAAGACAATTAAAATATACTTTTAGAATTAAAATGGGTATAAATATATCTGTCTTGAATGAGGATACCACATTTGTCACAAGTTGTGTTTTACTCCTGTGCGTATTGTGTCAACCCTGAAGATGAGATTGGAAATGAGATCTCGAAATATTGGTCAAGGAACAATGGAAAATCTTGATCCAACGTCATTTTCAGACAATCAGCTAATTGAAGGCTTAAAGAAGAAGGGACAAGTGAGAACCCATCAATTGAGGCCAAAAATTACATCATCTGAAGATGAAGGAAGTTCAAGATTTTACCGACCTATGAGTGCTATCAATTGTCCTGCACAAGAAAAATGCGGTCAAATCCACAACAAGAAGGACAGCACTGAGCAAATAAATACATCTTTTAGGAGCTTTATGTCTGTGGGAAGAGCGTTGAAGACATTAGTGGCTTTGGAGAAGAGATAGATTTTTTTAAATATGGTGGGGGGTGGTTGGCGGATAGAAGAGTTACTAGAACGTGTGGCATAGTGGTGACTTGGGTGGGCAAGTTGGAGGTAGTAGCAGGCTGTGATCTTATGGATAAAAGAAATGACTCAAGGTGACAGGTGAACCAAAGCGGAAGAAGGTTTGCCAGAAGAAGGCGTTCCCTATAGTTTTGGCATTTCGGGAAGACTCGTTTTAGAAATCTGGAGGATATCTGTTCAATAGTGTAGGAGGAGGCGAGGGTTAGAGGACAGTAGAATTCGCTGGCGTAGGAAATGAGGGGCAAAACGTAGACCTTGAATAACGTGAGTTGGAGAGGGGGATTGTTAGTCTTAAAACAGATCAGACGGGCCCACTTGAAGACTTTGGAAGTAGTGTGTGTAAGCTGTAGGCATAAGTCTACGGATTTTGAGAAATGAATGCCAAGATGTTTGGTCGAATCTATTATTTCTATATCAAGGGGGTAGTTGGCAACCGGGATAGAGCAGAATGGATCACAGGAGAGTTTCATTAGGCGAGTTTTGGTGGGATTAAGTTTGAGGCCGATTCTACTGAGCTGCGAGTGGAGCGAGGATAGGAGCTCCGATATAAAGGATAAGGAAGGGTTGGATGTTGTGGGGTTGCTGAATACGATAACCATGTCATCCGCATATTTGAACAGCTTGAATAGGTTGTCTTCAACCTGTATATGCGCGAGCGTAAGGTTGAAGAGAATGGGACCAAGTACGGAGCCCAGGGGAACACCGGATCGGATATGGACTGGCCTTGAGTGACTACTGCCAACTTTTACTGTCGCATATCGGTTTCGGAGATAGTAACTAATAAGATTGAGAACGTTGCCGCAGATACCGCTTCTCAGTAAGGCGGATTCGATCGCTGAAAATGACAGCGAGTCAAAAGCCTTGGATATATCCAGGAATTGGAGAGTGCACTGAAGCTCTTTAGAGAAGGAGGAGTAGCAATGATCGAGAACACTAACTAAGTTGGTGGAAGAGGAGCGGCCATTCAAAAAGCCATGTTGATCATCGAGGAGATAGAAGTTTACATGAGACTTAATGGAGGGGTAGATTAGGTTGTATAAGATCCTGTCGAAGATTTTGGTGAAAGAAGGGACGATAGTAATGAGGCGGAGATCTTTAAATAATGAGATCGAAGAAGTGCCATTTATATGGATAGGAGAGATCGTCGAATTAAGTCAGTCCGGGTGAAGATAGGTGGTTTCGAGACAATGATTAATAACATCTGCAATAAGAGAGAAGACGTTCCAGCCTAGAAGAGCAATCATACTGACCGAGACACCATATTGATCAAATTGGTGTTTAGATTTAAAGTCTTTAATTGCTTGGGCGACGGAAGCCGGAGAGACATGGAACCAGGGTAGGTTCTCGGTGTCTCTGTTGTCTAACATCTCAACAGGCGGAGTGAGAGTGGAAAAGGAGTCGAGAAGGTGAGTCAGATAATCATTGGCGAAGCAGGGGTCTTCTGACTGAGAGAAGTTGATATACGAGGTTTTGGGCTTTTGCAGCAATTGGTGTTTGATGATAGCGAACTTTGCCCGGGGATTAAGAGCTGAGCGGATGCGGTTTTCGATTTGGAGCGCTTGTTTGTTAATAGCCTGTTTAATGTGCCCATCGATGCGTCTCAGAGCGAGGGCGTGGGCAAGTGACGATGTGCGTAGACGAGAGTTGCGTGCGAGATTATCAAGTGCCTTAAACAGAGCGTTCAACTTATTCGTCGGGTATACGTGTTGAATAGAGGTGGCAGAGTTATAGTGGTATGATAGGATGTTATGGACTTCGGAAAAGCACGAGGAGAGATTGTTTGGGAGAAAGAGGTCCCTCCAGTTAACAGTGTCACAGAATCGGCGGAACTCTTCCCAGTTGGTGAATCGCCTGAACGATTGGGTGTCTTCTCGAGGGGTGAAGGATAAGAGAGGTAAGAGGAAGGATACCTGACAGTGATCGAGATTAGGGAAGATCTCCCGAGAGTGAACATCGGTCACCTCGTTATTGGAGAGTACACAATCCAGTTGGTTGTTCCCTCGGGTAGGAAAATGCACGAATTGGTGTAACAGGTTGTCCGCGAAGAGTCGAAGCAGTGGGTGACTTTCCGAAGCTAGATTATGCCCTTAGCCATTCGGAGGTTGAGATCACCCACAACGACGTACCAATCGGAGTGTAAAGAGAAAAATGTAGATAGAAGTTGGGCCCCGCGGGTGTCGTCGATGAGTGAGATATTAGGGGGTCTGTAGACAACACAGGTAGATATGCTTTGGTTAAGGATTTGTAGCTGAAACGAGAAAAATTCCAATCCTTGAGAGTTCGATGTCGACAAGCGTTTGGGCATGAGAAGGGATCGGACATAGGCAGCTAGTCCGCCCCCACGACCGACAGTTCTGTCGCTACGAAGGAACGTGTATCCATGAATGAGAAAAAAGATCATCACAGTGGATGGAAGGGGACAGCCAGGTCTCAACAAGAACGTATATGTCAATCTCGTTAGAGGATAGAAAAGCTCGTAGTTGATTGATTTTAGGCGTAAGTGACCTGCAGTTGATGAGAATTGCTGAGAGTGCTCTGAGAGAGGGATGGTTAGATCGGGGAGGAGAAGCGTGCGGGGGCTTTCCGCTGGCGGGCGGGGCGAGATCTAGGGCTGATGAGGGTGACAGACCGCTCGTTGACAAGGATAGAGTGGTCAGCGTCGATTTGGATTTCTGTTGTCCCGCGTTTATCAGGTGGGTGAGGTAGTTGGAGGGTTTGAAAGCAAAAGGGGGCGAGATATCTGGGCTCGAGGGGGCACTCGGAAGCTGCGTTGAGGGGGCGAGCAGGGACAGAGACAGATCAGGGGCTGGGACGCAACAGTCCAGGGTGGGGTCGATGATGGATTCAGTAGATGGAGTCGAAGTAGATGGGGCTGGGTCGAAGTCTTGTTTGGTCTTAGAAGACTTACGTTTTTTCGGTTTCTGGGTCATAGCATCCGTCACAAAAGTAACTTGTCGTGGGGATGTGGACCTGGCGGACGAACTTGGGGGAGAAGGTGCGTTATTAGGAGGCTTAGCGCGGCGTGGTCGGCCACGACGACGTGGTGAACCTTGAGATTGTGGGTGGGACTGGTTGCGGAGTAAGGGCTAAAAGTGAAAGGAAAGCCTTCAAATCGGGAAGGTATCAGTAGGGGTGGACTGGAGGAAGGTGCATCGCCAAGGATTCCGCCGTGAAGTGAGCGGCTTTTCTTTGGATTGCTCCAGCCCAGGAAGGCGTGATGAGCTGGAGGAGGGGTGGTGGTGTCAGGTTTATGGGTTTGGGCTTTCTCTAAAGTCCTCTGTAGTAGCGTGTAATCTCGTTTTAGTTTGACTTTCCCGGATGCTAAGATGGGCGAGTGCAGTTTGAGATGACGAACCTCACCGTCAGACAGTCTTTTGTGCGAGGAGAGAATAAAGGTTTGGACCTTTCCCGAGGAGATCTCTTTAAGGTGGCTAAAGTTATCCCCTATTTGACTGATGAGATCTGAGGCCAGATCGTCCTTTGAGAGTGGGGAGCGCGGAGACCAAGAAAGAGGTTTCTCTTGTTGTGATTTCACAGGGCAACCTCCCTGGCTACCCCATTCAGAAACGCATCAGCTTGACGCAACAAATGGAGCTGAACGGTGGAGACTGAAAGGTTGCCAGTCAGTGCTCCAAGTAATACTGTGATGTCCGCCATTTGCTGTTGGAAGTCACAAATATTGGAGATAAGCTTTTGGGTGAGGAACGGGGAGATGGGGGCTGGTGACGAAAGCTGGTTCATGGTGGAGTGAGATAGAAGAGCAGAAATAACGTAGATTACGTTAAAAGAGAGGAAAAGAATGAGTATTGATGAGAGAAAAAGAATGGGTATTAAAATGCAGAAATAAACGGGAAAATCGGGTGAGCTAGGAATAGATCATTGATAACTGAAGGTAAATTCCAAAAAAATGTGTAGGTAGATTCCTGGTGTATCCTAGAGATGAAATCAGACAAGAAATCCCGAGAATCTGAAAATAAAAACAAAATGAAACC
>JAQBSW010010440.1:0-24218 GCA_029291075.1 Eudiplozoon nipponicum
AGTCCAATATAACCTTGCCAAATATCGAAAATAATTCTAGTAGACGATCATTCAGTTAACCCAGGTTAGGTTTTAACGTAGGCGAATTTAATGTGCGAACAGTAAAACAACTTGGATAAGAAGAAGCTCCTGCACGTATGTTGGATAAATTAGAAATCGACTTACGTTGCGTATCTGAAATTGGAATACGCGTTATTGGCTTCGAACACCTGTTTTCATGGAGTTCTCTCAAGCTGGTAAATGGGGCGTTGGTATTGTCCATAGCGCACGAGCTGAAGCTTGCTTAATTGATTGGTTCTCTTTAAATAGTCGACTGTGTGCGGCACGTTTAAATACATCTACTAAAATCAATTAAATACTGTTTGTTGCAGAGAACTAATATATATGCAAGTATGTATTAGGTGTTGCGAACCTAGTAACAAATTAGTTCAGTTGTGACCAGAGGGATAAACCAAAGGCAGCATGAACGGAAAGTATAATCTCATGCACATTCGTTTCGTGCTTACTGGCGACTCACCAGTAGGAGCCGGTATTACGCCCTTTAACCACTATATATTTGGTTGAGGAATGTGGGATAATAGGACGATACAATCTTCTAGACGAATGTGTAAACCTGCAGTAGAGTAGCTAACATCGTAAAGTCTCGACAATGCGACTTCAACGCTAACTCACTCTATATAATATATATACCGAGTATGTAAAGGACACTAACAATATGATTATTGTGTCAGTAACCGATACCAACATTATAGTACCATGTACCTTTTCGGTACAATAATGTTGGTATCGGTTACTGACACAACTCAATCATAATGTTGATATCCTTCAGACTCGTATATATATATATATATATGCTCTATATATATATATATATATATATATATGCTCTATATATATATATAACATAGCCTTATATTATAGAGTGGTTAGTTAGCTCACATTAATAAAACTATTAACTACTCTACGGAGACTACGATAATCTAAATTATCAAATCTATTATCATTGCCTCACTTAAATATATAATGGATTTTGGGGCGTAATACCGGCTTTCCTGAGTCGCCAGTAAGCACGAAACGAATGTGCATGAGATGATACTTTCCGTTCATGCTGTCTTTGGTTTACCCTCTGGTCACAACTGAACTAATTTGTTACTAGGTTCGCAACACCTAATACATACTTACTAAAATTAATTGTTGTTAATCAGCATTCGGCTTTTCCTTCGCAACTTTGCGTTTGTATTTATTGTATCCACGTGCATTTATTATTATTTTTGTAGTACCATTACCATAATGTTCTAACATCTTCTGGATGAATTGTTTTTCAACAATATACGGTGCTTAGTTTCTACCGACAAATGTAGGTAGAGTGGTATCTGTAATATAATGACACATCGGGGGTGGATAGTCGGAGCTTAAGGTCTAAAGTTAGGCTGTTTAGGCTCCACTTAAAGGAAAGGATAACCAAAAAACATTAGCTAGTATATGACTGAAAAGTGTGTGTAGTATGCGGCAAAGTGGCTCTGTGATCAGAGCAACAGATTCCGTAGCAGACGTGCTCAGGCTCGAGCTCTGTCTGCGGCAAATACTGACCTGTATATGAAGTGTTCCCAGTCAGGACGAAACCGGCGTACTGGATGAATCGCCTTTTCTACACCTCACAATGCTTAGTTTATACTGACAAATGTATTAACATAATGGGACAGATGTTTATATCAAGATCGCAACCATGATTATAGTAATAGTAAACTTCTAATTATGTTCTTATAAAGTGTTGTCTTTTCTGGTATTTATTCGCGCGTTCCGATATTCGCAGTACTTAAACCCGCATCTTGTAACAGAAGATGGACGAGAACTTAAGCCATTGGTGGAAACAGACCAGCGAATGACACAATTTGGCTTCACTGTAGACGAGATGGGCTGTTGTAAACTGTTGCGCCATCCGGTGTTTGGCTATAATGCACTAGTTGGTCTCATTTTCACAGATACACCTGTCAGTCACACTCTAATGAAAAGTCTACTTTGCACAAGCAATACGCCGAGCTCTGTTGCCTCATCATCAAAAGGGGCTCCGATCGCCGCGGCTGCAGATGGTTTGCCAAATCGGGTTGCAACAGGTAAGAAACATGCTACAGTTAGTGCTTAATTTTCATTCAGCATGAAAATTTGGAATCCCTTCTTAAATTGATTGGCATTGGAATATTCTCAGCATTTACAACGTCTTGGCCCTTATTTACCGGAGTTGCGTTTTGACTAGCACAGGTTGAATTTCAGTTGTTTTCTTTCTTGATTATATTTTAATGGCCATTTGCGGCCACCATCTCTTCACAAATCAATTATGTGCGATATTTCCTCTAGCCATATTGTTTATTCTTCAGACTGGCCTTTCACTAGATAGATGCGTGTCACGTGTTCGTTTATGTGCTTATCCATTGCTGCTACGTTCATCAAACAAAGTGAAACTAGAGAGGCTGAATATTAAATTACCATTTACATGCGTTCGACTATTTGTTTTATACACACCATGAGATATCACATTTTCGGGTGCGGGGAGGGGGGAGCTCGAAAATAAGAAACACTCATCATAACCTCATGCCATAGTAATTGATAAAATTATAAATCAGACGAGCCATGGACATGTGAAATTTCACTCAAATCCTCGCGTTGTACATAGGATTGGCTTGATTCATAACTTTTAGATAATTAAACGAACATTGGTTGCGCGGGCGGTGATAACAATTATTATAATCAAGGTTGCGATCTTGATATAAGCACCTGACCCATTAAGTACATACATATGTCAGTATAAACTAAGAATTGTATAGTTTAGAAAAGGCAATTCACCCAGTAGACCGGTTTCGTCCTTATTGGGACCTCATCATGTACTGGCCATATTCCAAAGCAGACGTTCCCAGGTTCGAGCCCTGTCCACAGCAAATTCTGGCCATTACATGATGAGTTCCCAATAAGGACGAAACTGGTCTACTGGATGAATTGCCTTTTCTACACTACAATTCTTAGTTTAATTAATGAGTCAGGTGCTTATATCAAGACCGAAACCTTGATTAAAATAATTGCTTAATAACAGTTGTTGTCCTCTCATTAAATAAGCGCACGTCACGCATGCTCATGTGTGTGTGCGTGCATAAATGACTAAAATCAATTCAGTTACATATAATTAATACACATGTACATCTGTGTAAATAAAACTGCAGGCAATAGCCATTAATTTACCTATTGCACGCGCCAGACAAGTTATTTATTCCTAATGTTACTAGAGTAATCTCAATAGATAGGGAGAGGGGGAGGGCAAGACACAAAAAGTCATATTCAATAAAATAAGAATCTTAATTAAGATATAGAATAAAATAAGTGGTGATTTGGCGAGAAAATCATGGCCCTTAATGGACGCGTTACTATATGCGTTATCAGTTTTATACCAGTTAATATGATCGCTTTCGTTTTTCTTTGAAGATGGATTGCTTGTTTTACAAATAGTTGACGTTAGCTCGCAATCTCTTGTAATCTTTAGGCCTTCGTAGTTGCCCAGCCAGGTCAAGACCTTGGTTTAGGTTGTCGGATTGGAGAACTTAAACTGTATATCATTAAATATTTCCAATCAAAGGAACTTTTTTAATCACTTTTATAGTTTGCACGATGTGTATATTTTAATTATAGATCCGAGATGGCCAGTGGACTTTTGTATAAAAAAGTTACACTGTCCGGATGGCCGAGCGGTCTAAGGCGCCGGACTCAAGTTACACTGTCGTTCGAGTACATGAAGAGTAACCTGGTGTAGCACGTAAAATGACATTCAAACAGAGGCTCAAGTGTGGTGCGCGCGTGTGTGTGTAGGGGTAATTTTTATTGTATTACAAAGAGATGTTTCAAAATCTGGTTATCCTTGTATTGGTGAATTCAGTTTTGATCGAGGTTTTGCCTTGTTGGCTGTTGCGTGTAGCAGTGTTCTTTTTCGCGTACGTTGTTCTCATACCACATTGTTCATAAGTTTTATTTTGTTTCTCTGGTAACGGCGCATCATAGTTCTTGGCTAAAAAACCTACACGATATGGCGATCTTGTTACAGGTTTCTAGCAGAATTATCGTCGTAACTTTATTTTCTCAGTAGGACAGAGTTAGCTGCCAGGTTTGGGTTTTAATTGTGGCGTGCTAAAGTTTAACCCGCAAGGAAGCTGCATTGCGTATATTGCTCTGCCTTAAAAACGAATTGACCATAATGTTGTTGGGTCGTGGCTTAATTTGCCTCATAGTTACTAGGTATTCTCTCTCTCTGTCGTAAGTCTCACTAATAATTTGGGTGCCTAAATTACTATTTTTGTCGTTATTTATAAAGATATTCTTGTTGACTTGTATCGATTCTTATGGTAATATTTTGCATTGTCGCGTTTTGCGTGCGCGGGTTGTAGCTTTGCACTAACAGTTTCACAACGATCCGATTGATTAACCTTTCCACGTGTGCATCTGTTTGGTCTTCGATCAGGCTTGTTGTGTAATCGTCCCTTTCTTCCGAAGGCTTCAACATCGTTCATACTAATCATTGGAAATGCGGTGTTGCGTGATCTTTCTTTACTGGCAATGTTTCGGAACTTCAATACCCGTTCCATCATCAGGCCAATAGTCACTTACATACAAAGAACAATACTCACAATAGCAGATTTAAGCAAATGTGGTAACCTCGTTCCGAAACCGTTCTATTAATATTTTATTTTATTGACTTACCAATTGTTTTAAACAAAGAATTTGTCTCAAGTATTTTTTGAAATTTGATTGCGGAGTGCCAGCTTCATATTTCGCAATTCCGTGTTTTGCGTACGCGGGTAGTAGCTTCGCACGGACAGTTTCACAAAGATCCGATTGATCACAATTTCTAATTTTGTTTTGTCTTCGATCGGGCTGAGTTTTTATTCGTCTCAATGGAAATGCGGTTCTATCACAAACTTTTGAATATTTCAGCTGGGCGCCTGTTTTTTATGTAAAAGGCTTCGTATACGTGTAATACTTTGTCGGACTTTGGTTTGTGTAGAACTGAAATTGGCCGTATGCCTCGTTTCAAATATGTGCTCCGAAAAATTTTTAAACATATAGGAAGCCCTTCATATAAATCAACATGCACCAATCTGGAGCATTCAAAAGTTCCAAAAACAAGATATTCTACTCGACTAGCCACGAAGCATACAAGCCATCAATATATTTCTTGTTTTCAGGCGATCGGGTTGGCAACAACACGAAGTACTAACGTCCGCGCAATCGTCATCACTATCATATATAACAATGGCAAAAATTGTACAAGTTGATTAATTTAACACTCCAGTCGGCCCATTCTCTGCTGTTATCGAAGAGACATAATCAAAATGATGTACAATTCGATACAAAAGACAACATACGTAGAAAAAATCATTGATACACGCCACGGTCAAGAATGCGAGCACCTAGTTAAAACTTAATCCAATAACCAGATCTCAAGCATCAATTTAAAAGTTCAGTAAGAATAATAACTACACACATATATATACATACTGACACTCATTAACATATCAATACCACCAACTGAAATTTAAATCGGTTTCCTTTCACCTAACCGAGTTCGCGAACAAACCAGCCATTATCCTAATTAAACAGACACTCTGTCATTACATGTATTCTTTTCCTAATGACTATAATGTATAGCATTCAAATGCAATGAAAATTATATATATATATATATATATATATATATATATATATATATATATATATATATATATATATATATATATATATATATATATATATATATATATATATATATATATAGATCATCACTCATATAGTGGTTTTCAGAATAGTTCCTTAAAACATGAATATATATATATATATATATATATATATATATATATATATATATATATATATATTATGTAATATAAATCGCCACAAGTGTGCAGATGGTTGCAACTTTATTGAACTCTTTTTTAAATTAAATTACACAACTAAACATTGTACAAAGTTTTAATTCAAGATTGTCTTAGTAAGCCGTAACGGCATTCTGCTCGTCGAGTCAGCACAATGTTGTGCTGAATATTTCTGAACGTTATTCCTCTTCTAGAGTGTGCTGCTTGTAGGTGTTTGTTTCAACTACTTATGAAGAAAAACTGCCTGAAAAAAACGAGGCGTTTTAAAGACATAATGCCGATTTAATGATGCGACATATATAAACGAAGATCAGACTCCCGCAAAGTGGCTCTCAGTAGAGCCAAAAACCACAGGACCTAAATTTGAATGCTTGGCAACAGTATTAATTCATGGACAACACTGACTGTGGGAATCCTTTCGTATTGCAACGAGTCTGCGCTTACTGTCGTTTATACGAAGTATTGCCAAAGACTACTTATATTTTATTTTTATCTAAATTAATAAAAAAGTATTATAGTTTTTATACTTGCATTTAACTAGTACTTAAAGGAAGATTAGTTACTATTGAATTAATTAAATAAAAAATAGTTGACGTAACTAAATTTTGGAAGCATGAGTTGCAAGTCATAGACAAAGTTTAGATAGTCACTAAGAATTTAGGTTTTTCAATTTATCCAATCAGAATTAGCGAATTCAAGAATCTTATGAAGTAGCTTATTCAAACGCTCTTTTGTTAAGTAAATATGAAAGAAGCTGGCTACTCACATTTTACTGAAATAGTTATTTTTGAAACACTAGTGGCTAAATTTGAGATACTGGAGAGTTGCCAGCCGAAAGGATCTTAAACTATAAGGAAGAGTTGCCGAAAGATTGATGGAGGACGACCTGACGATTCAACAGGCGTTGATTACCGATACGCAGAAGTTTCATATGCCTGTTGCCTCTCTTTTCTTTCCCTGTACCTCGTCAAAGTTAGCCAGAAAATGGTGGCAACCGTTAACAACATGTTTTTAATTACAGGAAAATAACGGTATGTTTCAGGATAGCAATTTCAGTACCATTGGCTAGGATCTGCAGGTCGTAAGGTTTGAAAGTTATTTATGGACGGCTAAGAAATGCAACGTTTTTATGCAAATTTGAACTTTCCAATAGATTGTGAGATTCTTTAATCGCATTGAGCGTGCGAGGTTAGAGGCTTCACGAATTTGGAGAAAGTATTGATTTAGTTATTATAATCAAGGTTGCGGTCTTGATATAAACACCTGACCCATTAATTACTTACATATGTCAGTATAAACTAAGTTATTTTGTTAAACAATCAATTTTGTCAACCATTTGCGAGTTTTGAAATCCTTTTGTAGTAATAAAATACAAAGAGAATTTGGGCAAATATCAGTGACAGGCTTTTGCTTAATCTATCGCGTCAAAAGCCTGCATTTTATCTATTCCTTTTTACTTCTAACTAATTTTTAATTTTACCGTTACAGATGCACCAACCGAAAATAGTGAAATGCTGAAATGTGATCACCACAATACGGCTGAGTTAAGCTCAGTTGAGTCTATCAATACGACCGAGAAACATTCTGGTGAAGAGAATGCATTCATTAAGCAACCGCATTTGCCGGCTCCTAAATCAACTGGCCTGAAATTATTTCCCGACACGAAAAAGCCGTCACCATCAGAAGACGGCTAGTAGCACAACTGTCTGTTGTGCTTCTTAGATGACGCGATTTTCTTCTGATACTTTGATCCTTTAAAACATATTTCTTGTGGAACAGAATAAAATCATACCTATTGCAATAAGTTGTAAGGCAACTAATGAAACGCTGCTGTGTGGCTTTTGTAGTGCACTCATCGTCATATTTTTATAATGAATCAGCTTTCTAAATTTTTCGTTTCATGATTTACATAGTCTAGTATATCAACAGATTTATTTGGCAATTATTTTGTTGTGGATCTGACATCTTTAAAAGTTAAATAGCATTTCTCTTAAGTGTTGCGCAGCGAATTTTTGAAAGGTCAACTGATCCTTGGTGCGCGTGACAGGGAAATCAGCATTCATTTTGTTCTATTATGCTATTTGTTGACAATTTGATACAGAAATATCTCCCAACGAAGAACGTAGACCAAATTGATGCTGGTTATATAAGAATTTGTGTTCTCAGCGCTGCCGAAATGCGTCAGCATAAAACATTTAATAAATCTGCCTCAGCAAAGTATGCATTCTTAATCTTTAGATTTCTTCACCAAGAGTTTATCTTGTGATCATCAATCATTAGTGAAATTTAGAAAAAATTCTTATTAAATTTTTGTGATGATAGCTTAGTATTATAATCTTTTTTGAAAACGCTGTATTCGATTTGTTTTTATGACTGTAATAAAATTCTACTATAAGTAGCAATTGTTATTTCATTTTTATGTGTTTAAATTGCTCCTGTGTAGCGAGTGAATTGTTTAGCTGGTATGATTTTGTGTGAAAATTAATGAATTATACGAGAACATTGATAGATGAGACATATTTACTACAGATTGCGGTAACAGACTCTAGTTTATTTTCTCGCTGGTTTTATCAGTAGTCATTATAGTTTTTATTTCTTACAATTATTGCATGATTCAGGTCCTCTGTAGTCGTCTGTTTTAGTTATACATCATCGTAATACCACAGCAAATTAACCTTTTAAATCTTCTTCGCCCTATTTTGTGATCATCATCAGGGCACGTTACGACTAAGACTAAACTAAATCAAACTGTAATTTATTGTAACTGTGTATTAGGTGTAATGCACCTAGTAACAAGTTAGTTTACATATGACCAGAAGGATAAACCAAAGACAGCATGAACAGAACGTATAATTTGATGCACATTCGTTTCGTGCTTACTGGTGACTCGTCGGTAAAATTCGGTATTACACCCTTTACTTACTCTCTATATGGCTGAGGTATGTGGCAAAATAGGACGGTACAGTCTCTTATACGAATGTGTAAACCGGCGGTAGTGAAGCTAATATCATATTAAGTCCCACATTCCACACCCAAATATATAGTGGGTATAGGGCGTAATATCAGCTCCTACTGATGAGTGGCTAGTAAGCACGAAACGAATGTGCACGAGATTATACATTTCGTTTATGCTGAAGCTTTCCGAACCTATTTAAACTAATTTGTTACTAGGTGCACAACACCTAATACAATGTGCTGTATATATATATATATATATATATATACATACATATATATATATATATATGCTCTCTCTATATATATATATATATATATATATATATAATATTACTCCATACAGTATCTTACTGGATGAATTGCCTTTTCTACACTATACAATTCTTAGTTTATACTGACATATGTAAGTAATTAATGGGTCAGGTGTTTATATCAAGACCGCAACCTTGATTATAATAATACAGTATCTTGCTGTAATTTAGTGTCTTGATAAGCTTCACTTTTACTTTCACTCCTCGCAGTCTCGCATACATTTTACCTTCCTGTAACGCCAATTTTCAACTGTCCACTGAATCAAGCACTTACCTTTCTGAAGCTTTCTATCCACTCACATAAATTGGTCAATTTATTTATAATTGACAGTGTGACCGACCATTCCACTTGTTTACGTAATATTTTTTTCTTGCAATAAAGGTCATTGTAGCCATCGCGCAACAGCAAGACAATAGTCAGTTACACATAATGGTGCATTTTGTCATTAGAGACGAATGAACGACTGACTAACAAAACTCAAAGCGAAATTAATATTTTCTTTTTTGTTGAGTAATTGAGCATATTTCAAGTTCATCAATTGCCTCTAAATAATTGATCGCGCTACCCAAGCAGTCAATACTAGATAAATGCCAATCGCAGTTTTTTATTTTATATCTTTTTACAGAATCTGTGAGTGACTAGTGACAAACAGTTTGTGGTGTAGCCATACATAAGTCAAAAATGACTAATGTTTCACTGCCATGTAACCATATGGAGTGAAAAAAATATATAAGTGAATTTAGACAAATTATTAGTGAGATTTATGAGAGAGAGAGAGATTGAGAGAATACCTTGTAACTATGGGTAAATTAATCATGATAACTCACAGATATGAGGCAAACTAAACCTCTCCACAACACCATTATGGCCAAGTTAGCATTCGCGCAAGGAAACGTCAGCAATACAGCTTCCTGTATAACATCATAAACAATTCTTAGTTTATTGAGATTTACGAGAGAGAGAGAGAGAGAGAGAGAGAGAGAGAGAGACGCAGAGAGACAGAGAAGGAATACCTAGTTACTGTTAGTAAATTTATTAGGATAACTCACATAAAGAGGGAACTAAACCTCTCAACAACACCATTATGGCCAAGTTTTTATTCGGACAAGGCGACATCAGCAATACAGCTTCCTTGCAGATTTCACTGTTTCACGTCATAAAAAACCAAACCTTGCAGGTAACTTTGCCCTACTAAGAAAAGAAAGTTACGAAGATGATTCTACTAGACATCTGCAAAAAGATCGCCACTGAGCTCGATTCGATGCCATATCGCTCAGTGTTTCTAACCAAGAACTACGTATGAGGGTCCCAGCCTGACTGACGGGTTGGTCCTATACTACCCAAAGTGGATGTAAGTGACTTTAATTGATTCTGCCATGTCAAAATCTACCCACCTTGTTTCTTACGTCTGTTAATCTAATCAAGGTGGCCCAGGCAGCATCCTGATTGTTGAATAATAGTACGATATCGTCCGCATAGTCAAGACCGACTAGTTTATTGCAGACACAAAAGTCAAAAGTGACTAATGTTTCATTGTCATATAACCATGAGGAGTGAAAAAAGTATATAAGTGATGTTGGACAAATTATTATTGAGATTTACGAGAGAGAGAGAGAGAGAGAGAGAGAGAGAAGCAGAGAGACAAAGAAAGAATACCTAGTTACTGTAAGTAAATTTATTGGGATACCTCACAGAAATGAGGCAATTTAACCACTCAACAACACCATTATGACCAAGTTAGCATTCGGGCAAGGCGACATCAGCAATACGGCTGTAGTGTAGAGGCATGGTAATTCTGCTTAATTTTCCAAGGCTCTTCTGGAACCCGTTGTGAATGAGACTTAGATCTCTTTTTATGTATGTATTTGTGCACTCAAGTTTGCGGTTTGCTCCTTGCTAGTTAGTTTGCTGTCGTGCTGTGATGATGAAAATGGTAGATCAAAACGCTTCAGTACATGTGATTGGCGGTAGTTTTTCTGTCATTCGAGGACTGGATAAATACAACGGAATAGGTGCTTACAATATGCTGACAATCTTCTTTAAAACTGGAGAAACAACAACCTTAAATGAATAAAGTGGCTAAACTATCGTCGGTTGCACGAAATAACAGTACTTTAACTAAATCAAATGGGATTGGTGCTTATATAAAGTTTGCAAACTTTATTTAATTAATTACTACGTATTATGATCTAGTCTACCAGTGGTTAATATGAATGATGTTAATAAACAACAATTCCGAATGAATAAAGTGGCTAAACTACCGTCGGTTGCACGAAATAACAGTACTTTAACTAAATCAATTTGTATTGGTGCTTATATAAAGTTTGCAAACCTGATTGAATTAATCATTACGTATTATAATCTAGTCTACCAGTGGTTAATATGAATGATGTTAATAAACAACAATCCCGAATGAACAACGTAACGCTAAACACCGTCGGTTGCTTTTGAGAAGCATAACAGTTCTTTAACTAAAATAAAATGGGATTGGTGCTGATATAAAGTTTGCAAACTTGATTTAATTAATCACTACGTATTATGATCTAGTCTACCAGTGGTTAATATAAATGATGTTAATAAACAACAATCCAGAATGAATAAAGTGGTTAAACTACTGTCGGTTGCAAGAAATAACAATACTTTAACTAAATCAAATGGGATTGGTGCTTATATAAAGTTTGCAAACTTGATTTAATTAATCACTTGTGTATTATGATCTAGTCTACCAGTGGTTAATATGAATGATGTTAATAATCAACAATCCAGAATGAACAGCATAACTAAACTACCGTCGGTTGCACGAAATAACAGTACTTTAACTAAATCAAATGGGATTGGTGCTTATATAAAGTTTGCAAACTTTATTTAATTAATTACTACATATTATGATCTAGTCTACCAGTGGTTAATATGAATGATGTTAATAAACAACAATTCCGAATGAATAAAATGGCTAAACTACCGTCGGTTGCACGAAATAACAGATCTTTAACTAAATCAAATGGGATTGGTGCTTATATAAAGTTTGCAAACCTGGTTGAATTAATCATTACGTATTATGATCTAGTCTACCAGTGGTTAATATGAATGATGTTAATAAACAACAATCCCGAATGAACAACGTAACTAAACTATCGTCGGTTGCACGAAATAACAGTTCTTTAACTAAATCAAATGGGATTGGTGCTTATATAAAGTTTGCAAACCTGGTTGAATTAATCATTACGTATTATGATCTAGTCTACCAGTGGTTAATATGAATGATGTTAATAAACAACAATCCCGAATGAACAACGTAACTAAACTACCGTCGGTTGCACGAAATAACAATACTTTATCTAAATAAAATGGGATTGGTGCTTATATAAAGTTTGCAAACTTGATTTAATTAATCACTATGTATTATGATCTAGTCTACCAGTGGTTAATATGAATGATGTTAATAAACAACAATCCAGAATGAACAGCATAACTAAACTACCGTCGGTTGCACGAAATAACAGTAGCTTAACTAAATTAAATGGGATTGGTGCTTATATCAAGTTGGAAACGTGATTAAACTAATCACTTTGTATTACAAACTAATCTACCGGTGGTTAAGATGAATGTTGTGGATAAACAACAATCCCGAATGAACAACATGGCTAAACTAACTTCGGTTTAAAGAAATGACAGTAATTTGATTAAATCAATAGAATTTGGTGCTTATATCAAGTTTGCAAACTTGATTCAAATAATCACTGCATATTAATTATAAATTGCTCATTTTTAAGTTGGAGATCCTTATCTATCTTTTATCATAATATTCGTTGCTTTACACTACATATTTTGGAAAAAGGAATGTTGGCGTCCATTTTAGACATAAAAAATCAGCCCTATTTCTATTTTATAAGATCAAAGCCAAAAAATTAAGTTGTTTGAAACTAATCTGTAGTTCACAGAGGTGTGGCATTCACCGTACGCTAAAACTAGGAACGACTAATAATAACATATTTGCAACTGTTATATCCGTTGCTCTAAACGTTGTCATAGTCGTTAGTCAGTGTCAGGTTGAATTTCCTGGATTTTGGTTGTCAGAAAGTATTTGAGAAACTTGTCATAAATGTATTGACAGTGTCACGGAAATAAAACTCTTACTGACAATACACTTATGACTAGATTCTCCAGTACTGTCTGACAACCAAAATCAAGTTTCTTGCCTGCGTGTGGCGTGATTGCTTGCCTTAACCGAAGAGGAGACGAACACAATTTCTGACATATTAAAAACGTTTTCGTGGTTAAACGGTATTCTTTAACCTTCCTTGGCAAACCATCTCAGGGAGAATTATGAAATTAAACCAACGGCAGTTGATTCTAACCAGTTTTGGAGAGCAGATCGTTTAATAACAGGATTATTCGGAATAAAAATCGCTCATTCCCACTTGGTTTTGATCTTTGGTGTTCTTTTGTATCACACGGAAACAAATAGTTCAATTAATAAGTATTCCATTTTGCATCATCCGTTGCGCAGGTTAAAATGGTTAGTTCTGCCTGCGGAGTCTTGCATGGTACGTTGGCTAATGCAGGTTGGCTCGAAATTGGGGCCCCATGGTTAAAGGCTCTTTATGAAAATTTTGGGAAGTATCAATATAGCTAAGTATTTTTGAAGAGTAAGCAATGAATATGCTATACTGGAACATTCAATCAAAGGTTAGATAGGGCCTAATGAGCTTCTCTGTTTCGACGTTAGGAGTCGTAGAAATCCGTACCCACTTGCATGAGTTCCAAGGAAAAGTCAGAGTAAGGCGACTGGAGACGGTACATTGTCCTGAACAGAATAAAAGCTATTATACGCACGGTGGGCTTCCAGCAGCTTTAGCTGTTTGTCGTGTGTGCCGCTTAAGCTCAAAGGTGGTACCCGTGTTGCTTGTTTGCAAAGGATTAAAATTGCCTTGAACAATACAATATGTAAATTTAGTGTCTAGTGTACGGGAAAAGGCAGTAACTGCACAAGCGCGGAATTAATGTTGCTTTGTCTGCTGAGGACAAAAATTATGTTAAACACTTCAATGCATCTCATTTGGGTATGGTTTACATGAAAAGGTGATAATTGTTCAATCTGGATGCGCGAGTGATCCACCTGGATTTGGTGCTTTCTCTCTGATATGTAGTTTTGCAGCGAAGGCCTAACTTGATTGGAGAGCAATAACATCTGGCTTAGTAACAAACACTTACGTGATAATTACCAAACATCCTGATTATGAGAATGATTGGAAAATACTCCCAGAATCGGGGCCTGACCTTGAGCGGTGGTCAGACATTCCAGGTGTTGCTGGCAAAGGTGTTGGCAATGATGATTTAGGTAAATGGACTCTTGCTGAAAATCGCTGTAGAAACTGTATCAGGCTTTCTAATCTTTACTTTAGCTCTAATCTTGTCGTAAAGAATTAAGTATTCTAGCATCTCATGAAGAGTTTTGCCACAAGGCGTAACAATGCAACCCATTCGGATAGGACGATGACGTCATACACAGATCGACCTCATTTGGGTAAGCTTAACATTCGTTTTCTACTGGTTCAATCAAAGAAGCGGACTACAGCCTTCTGGCTGCAATAAACTGGTTGTAATTGCGATTTATGCGGCTATCAGTTTTACATCTGCATTTCCGTGCACTAATAATGAATACAATTGTATGGATTACCTTCGCAATTGCCTATGCTTCTGGTTAGCACTTGTAGCCACAAACAATGGCGTTCAGAGAAGCTTCAGCGAGTTTCGGCTTGTTTACGCCAAAGCTCGTCAAAACGCGGCATCTTCAGAGAAACTAAGAGAAGATGGCAACCCGGTTCGTAAGCTTCGCAAGGACGCTGTTGTCTGTCACACATTAGTTGAGTAACAATGCCAACGTAGTGTTGATAATGTGTTGGAAACAGTGACGAAGCGTGGCAACTCGCCGGTGTAGCATACTAAGATCCGACATATTATTAGTGGTCGTTTCGCCGCATACTCAGTCGCTCTCTTTTCTGTCCTGCAGGAGTATCGATTGTCCGAATCTTGTTATAATAGATAATCGGCGTATATTCTCCTTAGTTAGGGTCTCTGAATACTTTGCAATTGGCTCCGGCATTGGAAACAATGTTTATTTTGGATATTGATGCAGTGATGGCTGTGGGTATCACAAAACCCTCTCATGTGTATTTAGGTGGTTACAGCCGGCTTGTCGATGTCGAATGCGCTGACGATACTGCTCGGATGGAAAATAGGGATTCATGTCCTGTAGAACACTTCATTTTTCCCTGAAAGTATCCATCCTGATGGGTCGAAAATGATCTTTGGGGGCTAATTTTGATCTACAGCCTAAGATCGAGCTTTAATCTGCGCTACTGCCAGTCGACAAATGTTTTGTTTGCCTCAGTTATCTAATGCCACCGGAAAAATCGAGTTCCATCGAGTATTACGGGCCTATTAGCCTTGATACAGCTGCCTTTGGAACATGCAAAACAGTGGAATTTCCCGTCAATTTTACTAAGCACCTAGTCAAAGGACTTAAAATCAAGCATACTGTTTTCAGTTTTTTACGCCGTGTAGACCTGTGAGATGACCCATTGTACATGCTCGTGTCTAGAAAGCTATGCACATCGATGTATCCGCTTAAATTTACTTAAGTCATTGCCAGCTGTGTTTCTGGAGGTATTATTCAACAGTAAAATTTATGAGTCCACTAGTTCTATTTGGCCGCACTTTTATTTGCCATTATCGTCGAACTTACTTTGAAAACTTCGATTGTGTTGTTTTAAGTACTGTTGTAGAAGGTAAACATAACATCCTGCTCGCCAGGCCACGGAGGCAACTCTGGCAGTTGGCTGAAGTCTCGTGAGTTGCAGGCTAGTCATCTTTTCGCTGGATACTCTTATTGGCTATATCGGCGCGCCGTACTCTTACTAATCAAATGTTACATGGATAGATGACATTCTGCTAAAGTCTAGTGGCAAACAGAGTTAAGTGTAGAGGCCTGGTTATTTCTGTCTTATTGAAATTCATCGTGGCGTTGATCTAGATACCAATTTATGTATGTATGTATGTATTAATGTATGTTTGTATGCATGTATATATGTATGTATGTTTATATGTTTGATTTGTATGTGTGTTTCAATTTATGTATACATGTGTTAGTTACAGGAAAAATTTCGTGACAAACACAATAGCGGCGACATAGAGAAAACTGGATCAGTTAAATTTGAATATCCAATGAGCGATGGGCTTTGGACCAATTTTGCAGCAAAAATAATTATTGCGTTTAGCGGGCGCTGATTGAAATGATTTAGATCAAGGTTGCGATCTTGATGTAGATGTCAGTCCCATTTTATAAACAGTTGACCTGAAGGAAACTCAATAATAGGGCATCTTTCAATTTATATTGTTTAATTGGGACGTCATCTGCAATGGCTGAACTAGCTTTTTCATGTAAATATGCTCTACCTCTTCATTGACTATTGAAGCAAAGAATCTCAATTCCTTTAAAGGGTGAATACCTGTAGAATCTTATAGATACACCTAAATAAATCGTGTTTTCAACAACGAAATGAATTTTATTCTACCGTGAATCCTATCACCTTGTGCCATTTCCTTCAGAAGATGGTTTTTTGTGACCCCTTTGGGCCTAAAAATTTCTGCGGGCTTCGCCTTTTGTGCTAGGTAAGCCAGATAGGTTTTTATTTACAGTAGTAACTTTTTGCTTTGCAAAATGTGTAATATTTCTAAAATTGAACTTTTGATTTTAGGCTATTCCAATGAATGATTACTACGGCATTGAGGAATTCGAAAGAGTGCAAGCACGGAGGAGAAAGCTTGCACTGGAAAATTTGAATGTCGAACAGCTGAGCACTAACAATATAGGTAGGCTGATAAAGTATTTTATTTTAATTGGTTTTTTTTGCTTATTTTTTACTGCATGCTGTAATGGTACTCATTTTTAAAATATTATACTTTTAATTACATATTGGGTGTTTCTGTTATTTTATGCCAAATTTGGCACTAAAGACGAGCACTTTTTCGTTTCAAAAGAAGAAGTCCAAAAGTGGCCAATCTAACAAAGGGTTATTTTTAATAAAACAGCTTAAAAAACAATTGCAGTATGTTTTCCACTTTTGTCCTGTCAGAAGTGCTGGCTTGAAGAAATAAACGTCTTATGGCTCGAGTCTCTCTTTATTCGCCTTACATGATTGTTAGAATCAATTCACCTCATTATCTATTGTGAAATTCTATCCAAACTAGAGTCTGAGAATCGCCACCCAGATAGCTAATTCACATAAACAAAACTTGCATTCTTGTCACCCGTTTTGTCTATAAGAAGCATAGCATAATGGATTTGGAAGACGATTAGCTTAAAATTGAAATACCAAATTGTTCTTTTTAATTTTCTTTCGTCGTTCATTGGTCTTCCTCAGTGGAGTGAGATGTTTTTAAACAATTTTATGGAGTTTTACCCACCAAAATCACCGTGGCGGATACTTGAACTAGTGGACATCTGCGGCATTCGTGCACCACATCCACTACGCCATTGAAGTCGCGTGTAGCGTGTAACGTTACGAATCTGGATACGAATCTGTTCATAAAGTTAGTCTTGTTTTCAATTGAACCTCTTGAGTTATCGTTTTCGACCGGAAGTTTCAGCTGGGCGTACATGATTTGTCATTAAAGGAAGGAAATTATTGCAGACATGCAAATATCTGAAACTCTGCCACAGGAGGCGACAAGAATTGAACTGCGGATGAGCGGAAATTTGAAAATAAAATTAGAAACTTTGTAAATTAGCACAAAGTTTTCTTCATTTTAAGGTTTATATAATTAGTCATTAGTAGTTTTACTATTTGATTAGTTATAAATAGCGCATAGTTATGTCATCAGCATATTTATGGTGCATGACGAGTTTCCAATAAGGACGGAACCGGTCTACTAGATGAATTGCCTTTTCTACACTGTAAAATTCTTAGTTTATACTGACATTTGGAAGTAATTAATGGGTAAGGTGTTATCAACCTTGATTATAGTAAATGTTATCACCGCCCGCGCAACCAATGTTCGTTTAAACATATTTATGTGTTATCATATTACTTCTATTGAGCTTTAAAATAAAATATGTATACATTTTATGTGCTTTTAATTAAATTAATTGATTCTTTAAGCAGCCTACCAGATAGGGTGGGGAAAGTTGTATAATTATGCGGTCCTGTTTGAATTGTGGGCTATATGTATATATTTGTTTACATTTAATTTAATTAATTCATTTATTAAACAAGCACTGATTGCGCGGATGGTGATAACAATTAATTAAATCAAGTTTGCGAGCTTGAAGTAAACAACAATCCCATTTTACTTAACCAGTCGTCGAACAACATGGCAAAACTACCGCCAGTCGCGCGCACTGACGCGTTGTGCCCTTCCATGACCATCATCAGAGTACGACGGAAAATTGTCTAGCGACGATCAAACAGCAATGCATATATATGAAAAGCAAAATTAGATATGCGATTCTCACCCACCACCCGCGAAATCAATGATTGTTTTATTATATTAGTTTTGTATATGTTGCAAAAACAGAAAAAAATTAATATTTTTGACTGCAAATAAATTGTGAAGCCGACATTTCCAGTCACGTAGAATGTATGCAGGACTACTAGAGGCGAGAGCCGCATATCTTATTTTGCTTTACATATATTTATGCATTACGGTTTGATTCTCGATAGTCAGTTTATCTTCGTAATCTGATGATGATCATTGGAGATCGAAACGTGTCGATTCGTGCGGCTGGCGGTAGTTTTGCTATGTTGTTCGATGACGGGTTAAAAACAATGGGATTGGTGCTTACTTCAATCTCGCAAACTTAATTTGAAGAATTCATTAATTATTTAGGTCACCCAAATGGCCAGAATTGCATGGAGAACTTCTTACTTAGAGACTATTTGGTTAATGTTTCCTGTACATTACTGTTTAATACTGCTATAGTGTGTAAAGGGTGTAATACCAACGCCTACTAATGAGCCGCCAGTAAGCATGAAACGAACGTTTTTTATGTATGGATCTTCTGGGTAGCATACAAAAATGAACTTGTTTGATTTCTATTTGATGCAATTAATTAACAAATTACGCGCATAGCTACAGGCTAGCATTTTTTTTGTTTATTGAGAACTATTGTCCAAATAAACCCATATTACTCTGTGATCGTTATTCTAAGTTTCTGCCATTAAAGCTCATTCATTGTTCGACTAAAACTTCAGATTTTTCAACGGAGGATGGGTTAGATGAACTACGGCAAATCTTATATTATTGAGCAAGGGAGTAGCAGAAATCCGCTCATAAATGAGTTGTCCGATGGATGAGAACAATTATTCGATGTACGATGGTATCATCATCTATCCGCTGACCGGCAGAGATTATCGAGACCATGCCAGCTGTGTCGGGGATATTGATTTTACGTATAATGACGGGATTTAATTATGTCTATACTGCCAGTATAAATAAAACTGCATAAATTAGCAAATGGTATTCATCAATTAAACAATTTTATTATTAAATAGAACATATCATGTACTTGCTAAAATTGCTGCCACCGAGATTCGAGCTAGGGGGAATTGGGTTATAAGTCTTGCAATTAGTCGAAAATACCATCGAGTCCGCGCACTGCATGTATTTATCAATTATATGACATTTTATTTTAATCAGTTTCAATCATTGATACAAAGTACCTGATGAGTGATCGAATATGATAAAAACAGAACTTTATAAATTTTATATTCTATGTCATTTAATGCTTGGTCTATTCTGAAAATATACATACAATAAAATCCCACCGGTACAATTTAATTTAATAAAAATTTCCAAGGTGACAACGTGCCTGTTTTATAACAACTGGTTGTGGATGTCTCAGTGGAATTGTATCTCTAAAGTGATACAAAACGGGATCCACTTTAAGGAAATGAAAAAACATTTATTACTATATATGTGTAAATTGAATACATGCGTGGCAATGCTGGCGCATTAAATAAGTTGTAAGAAGGAAACAATGCCCTTTTCCCATGGTTTAAATTGAGGCCGGACAGATCTATTAACTACTGGATGAGTTCCAAATAAGGACGAATCCAATCCATTTAATGAGTAGCATTTTCTGTCTTTTGTCTGTTTTGCCATTATACTTTAAATAAATTAATAAAACCAATATATATATGTATATATATATATATACTCCTATATATATATATATATATATATAATATGTATATGTGTGTGTGGAGAGGGTTATTTTCGTTGATCAAAACTCAATCTATCATCACAAGTATAGGCCAGATCTCAGACATATCCACTGCAGCCAGGCTCCCCCCACAGGCACACTTATAAATCACCCCAAAAAGAAGTAGAAATAAGACGGAAAAGCAGACTACTTGTCACCCGCGTAATCAAATTAAAACCCAGGATTTAAATTTGTGAAAGATTATAAAGTGAAGTTTAGTATTCCAGATACAGAACCCGCCCATATACTCCATATATACATATATACTCCTGCCTCTCCTATATGTGTGTGTGTGTGTGTGTGTGTGAACATATATAATTTAATACTAGTGGGGGATTTGGATCATATATGTTTTTCGATAAAATAAAATTATCATAAGTTATAAATGCAGCTCATCTGCTAAACGAATTCGTCTTTAATAAGCATCCTTCAATAGTAGCCGAAATTGGCGTATCCATTTGGCGCAATGTCGCGCGACACATTTCTACACCTTTGAAGCCGCACATTGCATGCTCTTTTCAATCTTGCACCAACTTAGGCTCACTTTCATATGGACTGTTGATATATATATATATATATATATATATATATACCTCCCTCCTATATATATATATATATATATATACCTCCTCTATATATAATTTCGATACTTAGAGAACTACACGGCGCATAAGGATTACCAAATTAAAATTATCTAGTAGAACGATTTTGTTTCTAATGGGCTGTACGCTGTGAGAGCCAAGAGAAGTAACAATTACCTATGAATATCGTGGGAGCTAAACATGCATTCACTTACGTTTTAATATGTTGATACTATCTGTGCTATTACCTAACCATGTAAAAGCCTTGCGTTGGATGTTTTTGATTTATTTGACAGTCAATCAAATTATTGACCTGACGAAGACGGCTGAACCCAGGGATTCAATGCGAATTAACGTTTCTGAACTGCCTGAGATTGACAAACAGTATTTCGGTGAGCAAATCAAGCTCTTGTTGTTTCCAGCTTTATTTGACATTCTAATGTGCTTTATCATTTATTCCCTATGTGAGAATATAATCATTATTGACATCAGTTGCGTTCAGCAATGGTGTCCACTATTCCAATTTGTTCATTTTGTAATATTTGCTATAATGAGTTATACTGTTTCGCGTACTTAGAATGCAGGCAGCGAAGTTCTACTAGACAGTAGATTAGACGACTGATATTGTTTTAATTTTAGACAACTCAGATTCTACTTAGTCCAACGTGGATAGATTAGCACTCGTCATTCCATCTATTGCTAGGTAATTCGCACGCTCAAAATGAAAGCTACTTCTAAACATCGTATCATCCAACACTGTGGCTTCATGATGAAGATTTGAAGATGGTTGAAAGGTTTACATATCTCGGTCTCTGTGACAATGTAAGTGACGAGGATTAATACGAAACTCGAAAAGGCTAGAACAGCCTTTCTAACCTATTCCAATTATTACGAAACGAGAATATCTCACTTCAATTCATGGGTCTTGGGCAAACTGCAACTTGACGGGTATTGTTTTACAAGTTATTGAGAACTGCACCTTCATTGACGAAGATCTTCGATATTTGAAGTCATTTTACCATCAGTGCCTGAACAGCCTGGGTCATATTGTTAACCAACAACGTGTAATGCCTAATCATCATCATCATCGTCATGCACAGCAATACCAAGCCCATTAATATCCCATTTTTCTCTCACACAAAGCCATAAGAAGTGAATTAAATACAAGAAAATATTTGATTAAAGATAAAAGTATTATATTGGGCACAAACATTATTGGAGAGATTTATGCGAGGAAGTACCTAGTTACTGTGAGTATATTTATCTAGATAGCACGGAAGTGAGGCAATCTAAACCTCTTCAAAACAACATCATTAAGGCGAGGCAACATCGACATTACAACTTCCTTGAGGCTTTCACTGTAACACGCCATTAAACAAACCAAACCTCGCAGCTAACTCTGTCCAACTTAGGATAGGAAGTTACGAGGATAATTCTACTAGAAATCTGCAATAAGATCGCCAATTAGCTCGACTTGATGCTATATTGCGCAGGGTTTCTGATCGAGAGAGAGAGAAGAAATACCTAACTACTATGAGTAAGTTTATCAGGATAACTCACAGAAATGAGGCAAACTAAACCTCACCACGACACCATTATGGACAAGTTAGTATTCTGGCAAGGCAAAGTTAGCAATACAGCTTCCTTGCGGATTTCACTGTATCACGTCATAAGAAAACCTAACCTCGCAGCTAACTTTGCCCTACTAAGAAAAGAAAGTTACAAAGATGATTCTACTAGACATCTGCAACAAGATCGCCACTGAGATCAATTATATGCCATATCGCTAAGGGTTTCTAACCAATAACTATGATGCGCACGAGGACCCCATCCTGGCAGACGAGTGGGTCCGATACTACCCAATTCAGATGTAAGTGACTTCAACTGTTTCTGTCATGTCAAAATCTGCCCATCTTGTTTCTTACGCCAAGTTCGCGTTGTGTGTGAGAGCAGTGCTCTACTGGGCAATCGAGTTGAGGGCATACGCAAAACGTGACCGAGCCAACGTAACTGATAGAATCTTAAATGAAATATTTTTTTCGCGAAACTGGATTAATTGAAATTACGTGATCTGCGTTTTGTCGGACGCAGTTGTTCTTTTTCCAGTTGTTTTCTTTGTTTGAGAAAATATTTCGGCTGTCTTTCTTGGCAGCCTTCTTCAGTTGGTCCATTCTCACCAGTTTTAAAAAACCAAACTAATGAAGCAAGCGCGGTATTTCCTCTTGGCCATATTATTTATACTTCAGACACATGCAGATGATAAATTCTTATGCAGCCACTCTAGTTTCACTTAGACGAACAAAGCAGTTACGGAAATGCACATACACACACATATGTGACACGCGACTATCTAGTGAAAGATGAGTTTGAAGTTAATTAGTTTTTGGTCAGAGGAAATACCGCGCTCGCTTCATTAGTTTGGTTTTTTTAAATCGGTGAGAATGAAACCTTATTTGTTTTTATAACGAAGAGCACTAGTTGGTCGATCAAAAAATACGTCTACGAATGTTATCGTTGGTTATTTGTTTTTGGTTATATACATGTGCAATGCTTCTCAAACAAAGATGATCGAATGCCAGTAAGCGTCTAAAATCATTACCTCTAAGGAGCCAAGTCTCATTAGCGTATAATAAAACTGCACGTGCAGATGCATTGTAAACACGATCTTTAAGGCAGAGTGAAATAATCTCGTCTTTCCATAAATGGCGAAGGTTCGGTTAAGCTATTCAAGCTTTTGCGATTCTCATAATCACCTTGTTACACATATTTCCTGAGTTATTGATAGAGCTACCAAGGTATGTAAACCTGTCAACTATGTCCAGATCTTCACTCTGCAGTCGCATAATTGGAGTGAATGGTGGGTGATCCTGTAAAAGTTTCTTACATTTAGGGGGTGCGAACTTCATACTAAAAAATTGAGCAACGTCTGCTAATCTTTTCAAGGTGGCCTAAGCAGAATCTCGATTGCCGAGCAATAGTACGACACCGTCTGCACAATCAAGAACGACTAATCTACCACACCAGAGTTTCAACACCTGCACCCTGAACGTGTGCAAGAACGTTGTTCATAATATCATATATTAAAAAATTAAACAAAAAGGAGAATTTGGAAATGCTTGACGAACCCCACTGCTGGTTTTAAAGTTGTGCGTTAATTTGTTGCGATTTTTACACGAATTGGTATTATTTGTA
>JAQBSW010010441.1:0-24216 GCA_029291075.1 Eudiplozoon nipponicum
CTGGATCAGATATGAGCTTACTACGCCACAATTATTTCGAACCCACCCACCCAGTCGACACCAGCAGTCTGACATGCGCCAATGGTTCCAACATAGTGACGTTTGGGGTACGAGTACACACTATCTCGTTCTCCAACTCAAAAAGATGTTTCAATTATCCGTTTATCATCGCCAAAACGACACGGAACATCATTGGACGTGATTTTCTCGAACACTTCGACCTGACCATTCGTCCAAGAACACGAGAGATACGCATTGCAGACAATCAGTTGCTTACATCAGCGTTAAAACATACGACTCGCGCCGAAGCAGTCGCATCCATACAACTTATTCCTTCAGTTCCTCATGTACCACAACTGGACGAGGTTCTGAAACGTCATGAAGAAATTTTCAAACCTATTTCCTTCATGCCCGACCTCAAGAGGAAGCGGGCTATCACAGCCCACCGTATCATCCTGTCGAAAACACTTCCTCATCCTCCACGAGCACGTCCATTGGCACCACACAAACATAAGGCTGCCGAGCAAGAATTCGCCACACTACGTCAACAAGGCATCTGTACACGATCCAGCTCACCTTTTGCGTCGCCTGTGGTAGTAGTACCAAAGAGTGAACCAGAGACATTCAGAGTGTGCGGGGATTATCGTATTCTCAATTCTTGCACACAGTCTGATTCGTACATCCTGCCAAATCCGGCCGACCTACTCCGATCTGCTATCGGTCATGCTGTGTATTCGAAACTTGACTTAGTAAAAGCATATTATCAAGTACCGATGGACAAAGACGCAGTAGCATATACTGCACTCAGATTCACCAGAGGTGGCACGCACGAATATCACTATATGCCTTTCGGTCTCAAAAATGCCTCGCAAACATTCCAACGCGTTATGGACGAAATACTAGATGGTCTTTCATTTGTAATTCCATATCTAGACGACATCCTGGTATTCTCCAGCTCAATGACCGATCATATACAACATATTGAGTTCCAGCTCACGTCTAGAAGACTATGGCCTACGACTTCATGGCAATAAATGCGTCTTTGCACAGAAATCAATTGAATTCCTTGGTCATCAAATTTCCGAAGAAGGCATGACACCTGTACCTACTAAGGTTCGTGCTATTCAAGATCTACAGCCTCCAACCACCGTTCGGGCATTACGACGATTCTTGGGCAAGATGAACTACTATTCTCGATTTGTACCCTGCCTTGCCAAGATTCTGGCACCTCTTCACAAATATCTCGTGCCAGAAAGCCGTTTCGTCAAGAAATCACAACCGATTCAGCTCAACCTGGACGACATGCAGGCTTACGAGGATGCCAAAAGTTTCCTATGCAAAGCGACCATGCTACATTCCCCGGATTGGTCTCAACCTTTTGAATTGATAACTGACGCATCCGACGTTGCCATAGGCGCAGTACTTCAACAATCCATCAATGGAATACACCAACCTATCGCTTTCTATTCGCAAAAACTACAATCTTGCGAGACGCGATATGATACGTTAGGAAAAGAATTACTCGCAATCTACCGGTCGATCCTACACTTCCACACCTATCTGGATGGCTGAAAGTTCAAGATCTACACTGACCATCTTCCGCTACTTCCGATGCTGAGAGGAAAGAAAGAATATTTATATTCACGACTTGTCAACTCGCAACTTACACGAATACACGAGTATGAATATGAAGTCACTCATGTTAAAGGATCAGAAATTGTGGTCGCAGACTCCCTAAGTCGTCCTGCTGATCTTTGTGCCTCAATACTGTATCCTTCACCTATAAGCATTCAGGAATTGCAAGCAGCTCAGCAAGATGATATATCTTTTCGGACATTTGATGTCAATCGACTGAAATCACTTGATTACGACGGAACCCTACTGCAGTGCGAAATAACTGACGTGGGCCCTCGGCCGTTTATACCTGAAAAACTCCGTCACAAGATCTTCGAAGTCTACCATTCATTGAGCCACCCATCTGGCGAAGCATCAGTAGAAATTCTATCCAGAACGTATTTTTGGCCTGGCATGCGACGAGATATCAAGATGTGGTCAAAACAATGTCTAGAATGTCAGAAATGCAAAGTGACGAGACACACTAAAACGGCGCCACAAGTCATTCAAGTGCCCAAAGTCCGATTTACACACATACACGTTGACCTGGTAACCTTACCTGCCGTGAACAACATGCGATATCTACTGTCAATACGGGACCGCACCACTCGATGGTATGAGGCCATACCACTTCCAGACATGAAGCAAGAAACTGTCAGTTATGCTCTAGAGCTCAATTGGTTCGCTCGGTTCGGTGCTCCGGCTGAAGTGACAACCGATCGTGGCGCACAATTCCTCGGAGAAGAGTTCGCAGCCCTACTGCAATACTACGGTGTCAAACACTCCGTGACCGCGGCTCGCAACCCGAGAGCAAATGGTTTCGTTGAAAGGCCACACCGAGAACTGAAAGCGGCGCTCAAAGTCAACACAGAAGAAAATTGGTTTGCGGCTCTACCGAAAGTACTCCTATCAATGCGTACAAGACCTCGTGAGCCGATCAAATGTAGCTCCGCTGAAATGGTATTTGGCGAATGTCTACGGCTTCCTGGCGAACTAGTTCGATCACGCTCTGAAACTGCATTAACGATGAACGATCCGACATTTCTGTTTCCACTTCGCAGTTTTCTACAATATAACGCTCAGAATCGGCCGATCTGTCCTACACGTCAGCAACATGGCCCAATCTATAAACGCAAAGATTTTGATAGCTGCAAATGGTTCTTCATCAACAACGATATTGATAACAGGATTTTAGCCAAACCAAAGCGCGGTCCTTATCGTGTGTTAGAACGACGTCAGAATTACATCATTCTGGAGATAAATGGCAAAGCTGAAGTGGTCTCCAAACACAGACTATCCCCAGCCGAAGTCGATCCAGATGACCCGCTGTTTCGCGATGTAGACCTATCAGGCGGTGAAGAAACGAGAACGCCACCCCCAGACAGTCTTGCTGACAACGGATTGACAACAACCGAGCCAACTGAAGCCGTCACGCCGCCGCGAGATATAGAAGAACCAGAATCAGGGTTGTCAGAGCCAAAATCAGTCATTACACGGTACGGCAGACCAATAACACTTCCTGTAAGGTTAGCCTCCTTCATTGTGTACTAATTTTCATTGTCGGGGGTGGGTGTATGTAACATGCGGCTCCGCGTTACAACCCAACGATGTTCGATTTTGACAAATACAGTTCTCTTGTGTACAATATACTTGGGATAACTCATTTTTGCCTTCTCACATCAACCATCCGGAAAAGATCAGAGACTGATTATGATTAAAGGTAGTAATAATAGCCACCATGGGTATGTAGGAAGGGTACAGAATCACGAACTAGATAGCTATCCCGCAAAAATACTCCTACAAGATCATATGTCGATGTCCGGTCTTTTTTAAATTTGTTATCTCTAAATGTAATTTACTGCTAAAAGATCACGCATCATTCATCAATTGACATATCTCAGTAACTGTTTTAATAACTCATGAAAAGGCATGACTAAATGAACGTGAGTATAAAAAACATATTCGTCGTGCTCACATGTTGTCACTAATGGCGAAAGTGGTGTATTACATATCGCCTTAAAGGGAGTACATACATTCATCCTTACGGTCATTTTTTATATGCTAATAAGTATTTAAAATTTAAAATTGAAATCATAAACGCTACTAGCCATTTTATCACAATTCTCTGAGATTCTTCGTTTAAACAGGTTATCAAACGCGAAACTGGCGCACAAAAACGTGTTTTGTATTCCTAAATAAGTGCCTCGCGATAGATAAGCCAATCATATTCTATCAATTGCACTGCCACGATTACGTTCTACGTATGCCTTCACTTAAACTGTACAGTGGAGTGCTATTATCGCAGCCAGTGCCATGATGCTGAATAGAATCATTTCGTTTACAACAATGGCATTAATGCGTTTTAAATAAATGTTTCAAAACCTGCAAGATATGGTACTGTATCAAAATCAGTTTGGCTTTGAAAAGAAATCTGTATTGTTGCTTCAGCTCTGACTTTATGCTCGCACGAATTAGTGCACATACGGTGTAATATTCTGAGTGGCCTCGTTGGTTTTCTATGCAAGTATTCTCATCTACATTAAATCCACCCATCCATAAGTTATTATTATTTTACTTTTTACAAGGCTTTTTAAAAATGATTTCTCAATCTCTCTTGTAATAACGCAACAGAAAAGCGATTGTCTTCACATGCAGGATTATTGTTCTTTGTAGCGACTAAAACTACTACTTTTACATGCGATTACTTAAACCAGACGGCTTTCTTGTATATCGAATATTTTTACGACTTGTTGTTGACTACTCACTCATCAAACTTTTCAATTCGGATCTAACAAGTGAAAATAGCACAAAAATATCCTTGAAATGAATCTAGCTGACAGAATTTAACGTGCAATCTTGCACAGAATTCAGCGAAGATATGTGATTGGCGGCGTCACACCTTAGTTACTAGAGCAGTAGTAATTATTATGCACACAGCTGTACTAGGCGTGACCATTTAGAATTTCCTTTAGCTTTCGGTCATATGACCTAGGGTCTTATAGAGTCCAATATACTGAATACTAAACTTATTTTCTAGAATTACGCATGTATATTTCTTAATTGTGAATTTTGTCACACAGCTCTATGAGCATATATATATATATATATATATATATATATATATATACACTGACGAAATTGTTTCTTCTGTTTCATCGTTATTATCTATTTTATTTCAGGCATCTACGTTTACGGACATTATACCGAAACGAATTAATGGGAAATTGTGTAAACTAAGAATTAAACGAGATAATATAATAAAGTGTAGTCTTATTAATAGTATTAAACAAATGAGGTTAGATTTCATTGATAACGAAATTAATTCATCACTGCTGATAATTCGTCAATGATCAGAACGAATTATTTTGGCCAAAATGAAGAGTAATCCTAGACTAGGATACAAACTCCTCACAGAATACAGTAAATATAAGGAAATGTTAAAGCTTATATTACCTGTGGATAAAACTGAGTATGAATTTCTCTGTGAATTGGATGAAGTATTTGGCAATTTGATATGTAATCCACAGAATGAAAGAAATTTCATGGAACTACCTGATCCTTTGGGAGACCAGGAACCAGGACTTGTTATTGACAGTGATGAATTGATAAAATTAATGTTAAAAATCAAATCAAAAAAACAAAAAGATCACCTTGGTATTTCGATTGATAACCTGCTTCAATTACGCTTAACTTTTACGAATGCGCTTTGCAACTTTATAAATAGAATTTTGAAGAATGGGAAATTACCAATCGATATACTAACGATAGTAGCTAATCCGTTGCCAAAAGTAAGTAAGCCAACGTGCGCCAGTGATTATAGATTAATCTATATTATCCCTTCGTTTTTGAAGATAATAGAACGATTGATACTAGATCATTTAGAACGCATGTTGCCGGCTGATTTTGATTTATGTCAACATGGCTTTACGAAAGATAGATCGACAACTACTAATATGCTTTCTATGTGGAAACATGTAATTACATTAGATGAGAATAAGTTAGATGCATTAATTGTATTTATAGATATCTCAAAAGCTTTTGACTCTATATCTTTTGATGCTATTTTGAATGCGATTAATTTATTGAATATTGATCCGAATATTTTTAGATTACTTAGATACTATTTATATAATTGAAGAATGAGTATTTAAGTAAACAATTTGATATCAAAATCGAAACGAGTAACAAGTGGAGTTCCACAGGGATCAAGTTTGGGGCCAATTTTATTTAAAATCGTATTTGCACATTTGGAAACTAAGATCCTTAACGGTCGAGTTTGCAAATTTGCTGATGATTTGAAAATAATCTTCCCAATTGATCCAAAAAATGTCGAATTCTCCAAAAATAATGTGACAATAGATTTGTATGATTTGAGTAGATATTTGATTACACTAGGGCTGAGAATAAACAATAAAAAGACGGGAGCTTTAAAAATAGGTAACAGAACAAACTTTCATTATGTTTATTTTCATGATGCTGTGATTAATGATGTGTTTGAGATTAAACTTATGCAAGAAATAAAGGATTTAGGTATAACTATTCAATGTACAACTTCTGCTGAGAGACATATTGAAAGTATAGTAGGCAGTGCCAAGAAAAGATGGGCACTAATAAATCGAAATATTTTATCGAATGACATGAAACTTAAAATGTATATAATATGGATTAGACCGATACTAGAATATGCTGTCGCTACTTGGAATCCATTAAAAAGGTATTGTCCAATAAGATAGGAGCTGTACAAAGAAAAGTTGTGAAACAAATTAGTCCTATCTCCTGCACTATATACGCCTCTAGATTGCAGTTTGTATCACTGCAATCTTTGTGGTTTCGGAGGATGTGCTATTGCATAAAAGTTTTTCATTTGAACCAGTGGACTGGTGCATATATGACTCCGATAAGAAAGAGTCATGAAGTTGGAACTAGATCTGGACATTTGGCAATATCTCCTCCTTTGGTGGGGAATTTTGCGAGCAAGTTATTCTCTTTTTCGAAAATCTACAAAATTTATAACCAACTGCCAAAGGGGCTTAGAGAAATGCATCCATCTAAGACGCCTTTTAAATTTTTTGATCTACTGAACTAGAAAAAGTCTACAATCCTGCTGATATTTTTTATTTAGATTATGATAATACTTTCTCATGGTTGAATAAAAGACAAGGATAATTGTTTCGTTTATTTCAATGCCGCGTTTTGCGTACGCGGGTAATAGCTGTACACGGGCAGTTACACAAAGATCCGATTGATAGCAATTTCCAATTTTGTTTTGTCTATGATCGGGTTGAGTTTTGGTTGGTCCCAATGGAAATGCTGTCCTATCACATCTTTGTTTACTGGCGACGTTTCGGTGCCTACATTCCAGAACCATCCTCAGGCAACACAACAAAATGATCACAATAGCAGATTTAAGCAAATGTAGTAACCTCGTTCCAAAACCATTCTATTTATATATATTGGACTCAACACTATTTTAATCATAGAATTTGTCTCAGTAACTAAACTCAATATATTGTTGGGGACTTTTGCGGGGTTGTTTTCTAGTTCGTGAATTTTATACCCGTCCTACATATCAATGGTGGCTATTATTATTACCCGTGCGCCTAATCAGTCTCTGATCTTTTTCGGATGGTTGATGTGAGAAGGCAAAAGCATCTGGTCATACGTATATTAGATATAATGTTGCAAATAGTAATATAATTCACATTTAGTTCAAATTGAATATATGTTGGTCAGCTTCAAAAACAGATTTTATGCAAAATAGTTCTTTAAGACTATTCACAGTTAAACTAAATTTTCCGTCTTCTAGACAACAAAAGATAAAATGATTTATGTTTATGAAGAATAATGTTTTGCGCACAAGAAGTTATTCTTACACAAATATCTGGATTGGAATGAACATAATCAAATGATTGGAAACACATGATAATCTGAACATAGTAAAATGATTTATGTTATAAAGAAAAATGTTCTGTATAATCCGTATAACGACTTCAATGACAAAAAACTCACAAATATTTAGTTCAGTGTTTTATCCTCAGGTTATTATATTAATCAATTACTCTCTGAAGTTCGGATAGTTAACCACGGTAAATCCAATACGTAACTTCTGCAACTAAACGAAATAAGTTCACTGAGACACAATAGTCCACCGCGTGTTTTTTCCATTTCGAGCGCGGTTCTGTTTCTTTTATAAAAACACTATTAATTACAAATAAAATTGCAGTTCAAGAAATATCGATTAATACTGCTTGAGACTAAAAGAGATTGTTCCTAAAATCACAGCTAAAAGAAATATTGTTTAAGGACAGAGTTAGAATATTTGACCTTAAAGAGCACAGCGTTTGTAAAAATTGACCTTCGTTGGGTTGTAACACGGAGCCGCGTGTTACATACAACCCCTCCCCGACAATGAAAATTAGTACACCATGAAGGGGGCTAACCTTCCAGGAAGTGTTATTGCTCTGCCGTACGTGTAATGACTGATTTTGGCTCTGACAACACTGATTCTGGTTCTTCTATATCTCGCGGCGGCGTGACGGCTTCAGTTGGCTCGGTTGTTGATGGGATGTCGGGCGTCAATCCGATGTTAGCAAGACTGTCTGGGGGTGGCGTTCTCGTTTCTTAACCGCCTGATAGGTCTACATCGCGAAACAGCGGGTCATCTGGATCAACGTCGGCTGGGGATAGTCTGTGCTTGGAGACCGCTTCAGCTTTGCCATTAATCTCCAGAATAATGTAATTCTGACGTCGATCTAACACACGATAAGGACCGCGCTTCGGTTTGGCTAAAATCCTGTTATCCATATCGTTGTTGATGAAGAACCATTTGCAGCTATCAAAATCTTTGCGTTTATAGATTGGGCCATGTTGCTGACGTGTAGGACAGATCGGCCGATTCTGAGCGTTATATTGTAGAAAACTGCGAAGTGGAAACAAAAATGTCGGATCGTTTATCGTTAACGCAGTTTCAGAGCGTGATCGGACTAGTTTGCCAGGCAGCCGTAGACATTCGCCAAATACCATTTCAGCTCACGAGGTCTTGAACGCATTGATAGGAGTACTTTCGGTAGAGCCGCAAGCCAATTTTCTTCTGGGCTAGCCTTGATCGCCGCTTTCAGTTCTCGGTGTGACCTTTCAACGAAACCATTTGCTCTCGGGTTGCGAGCCGCGGTCACGGAGTGTTTGACACCGTAGTATTGCAGTAGGGCTGTGAACTCATCTCCGAGAAATTGTGCGCCACGATCGGTTGTCACTTCAGCTGGAGCACCGAACCGAGCGAACCAATTGAGCTCTAAAGCATAACTGACAGTTTCTTGCTTCATGTCTGGCAGTGGTATGGCATTTCTGACATTCTAGACACTGTTTTGACCACATCTTGATATCTCGTCGCATGCCAGGCCAAAATTTCTTTCTGGATAGAATTTCCACTGATGCTTTGCCCGATGGGTGGCTCATTGAATGTTAGACTTCGAAGATTTTGTGACGGTGTTTTTCAGGTATAAACGGCCGAGGGCCCACGCCACTTATTTCACACTGCAGTAGGGTTCCATCGTAATCAAGTGTTTTCAGTCGATTGACATCAAATGTCCGAAGTGATAGATCATCTTGCTGAGCTGCTTGCAATTCTTGAGTGCTTATAGTTGAAGGACACAATATTGAGGCACAAAGATCTGCAGGACGGCTTAGGGAGTCTGCGACCACATTTTCTGATCCTTTGACTTGAGTGACTTCATATTCATATTCGTGTATTCGTGTAAGGTGTGAGTTGACACGTCGTGAATATAAATACTCTTTTTTTCCTCTCAGCATTGGAAGTAGAGGAAGATGGTCAGTGTAGATCTTGAACTTTCGGCCATCCAGATAGGTATGGAAGTGTAGGATCGACCGATAGATTGCAAGTAATTCTTTTCCTAACGTATCATATCGCGTCTCGCGAGGTGGTAGTTTTTGCGAATAGAAAGCGATAGGTTGGTGTATTCCATTGATGGATTGTTGTAGTACTGCGCTTATGGCAACGTCGGATGCGTCAGTTATCAATTCAAAAGTTTGAGACCAATCCGGGGAATGTAACATGGTCGCTTTGCATAGGTCCCTTTTGGCATCCTCGTTAGCCTGCATTTCATCCACGTTGAGCTGAATCGGTTGTGATTTCTTGACGAAACGGCTTTCTGGCACGAGATATTTGTGAAGAGGTGCCAGAATCTTGGCAAGGCAGGGTACAAATCGAGAATAGTAGTTCATCTTGCCCAAGAATCGTCGTAATGCCCGAACGGTGGTTGGAGGCTGTAGATCTTGAATAGCACGAACCTTAGTAGGTACAGGTGTCATGCCTTCTTCGGAAATTTGATGACCAAGGAATTCAATTGATTTCTGTGCAAAGACGCATTTATTGCCATGAAGTCGTAGGCCATAGTCTTCTAGACGTGAGCTGGAACTCAATATGTTGTATATGATCGGTCATTGAGCTGGAGAATACCAGGATGTCGTCTAGATATGGAATTACAAATGAAAGACCATCTAGTATTTCGTCCATAACGCGTTGGAATGTTTGCGAGGCATTTTTGAGACCGAAAGGCATATAGTGATATTCGTGCGTGCCACCTCTGGTGAAACTGAGTGCAGTATATGCTTCTGCGTCTTTGTCCATCGGTACTTGATAATATGCTTTTACTAAGTCAAGTTTCGAATACACAGCATGACCGATAGCAGATCGGAGTAGGTCGGCCGGATTTGGCAGGATGTACGAATCAGACTGTGTGCAAGAATTGAGAATACGATAATCCCCGCACACTCTGAATGTCTCTGGTTCACTCTTTGGTACTACTACCACAGGCGACGCAAAAGGTGAGCTGGATCGTGTACAGATGCCTTGTTGACGTAGCGTGGCGAATTCTTGCTCGGCAGCCTTATGTTTGTGTGGTGCCAATGGACGTGCTCGTGGAGGATGAGGAAGTGGTTTCGACTGGATAATACGGTGGGCTGTGATGGCACGCTTCCTCTTGAGATCGGGCATGATGGAAATAGGTTTGAAAATTTCTTCATGACGTTTCACAACCTCGTCCAGTTGTGGTACATGAGGAACTGAAGGAATAAGCTGTATGGATGAGACTACTTCGGCGCGAGTCCTATGTTTTAACGCTGATGTAAGCAACTGATTGTCTGCAGTGCGTATCTCTCGTATTCTTGGACGAATGGTCAGGTCGAAGTGTTCGAAAAAATCACGTCCAATGATATTTTGTGTCGTTTTGGCGATGATGAACGGATAATTGAAACATCTTTTTGAGTTGGAGAACGAGATAGTGTGTACTCGTACCCCAAACGTCGCTATGTTGGAACCATTGGCGCATGTCAGACTGCTGGTGTCGACTGGGTGGGTGGGTTCGAAATAATTGTGGCGTAGTAAGCTCACATCTGATCCAGTGTCTATGAGAAATAATTCGCCAGAGGTTGCGTCACGGATGAGAAAAGATGTTGATAGTGGCAACTGACGACGAGACTGGTTGCTGGCATTTGGGCGTTTGAAGCATGACTTGACTGGAGCTGTCGCTGTAAATACAATAGTTTGATTGCGCTCAACTGCGAAAGCAACGTGCTTCGAGCCATCAGACGTGGAGCGGCTAACAATCTTGGGGTGCTCAGCCTCTACTGCCGCCGCGTAGGCTGACCCTACCAGTTTTCCGAACCTTCCATGGGCGGATACTCCTGAATTGTTGAGAGTGACCGCGCCCATCAGAATGTCACGTCTGTGCGCGGGTAAGTGCAGCCGTTTCCGAGGCAGTAACCTATGGAGTGGCCATAGCAGCGATGATTCGGACACCACTCCACTGGTAACTGTGGCACTGTGGTGCGGTCTCTTGACGTTGACCTCCTGGCGCTATACCAGGTCGGTGGACGACGGTGGTCACGCCTGCTCTGGTCGCGTCTCTTTTGGACGGCATCGACTGAGGCCAAATTTGGCCTTACGATAAGGTTCTCGAGCAGGCTGATGAGGCGTTCATTCGTGACATTTGTTCCGGCTGATGATGTGGTGGGTTGTGATTCGAACATTCTTGGGGTGATGTGGACTTTCTCTTGGGCCGGTAGGCTGTGGTGGTGTTTCTTCCACCACTTGTCTAGACGTGCCGGCAGAACGTCATCTTGTACTTCGAGGGATTTGCGCAAGAACGTGGCCATCTCTTGTAGTGCCGGCGGGAGATTCTGTATAAACAGTCGCATTACGATTTCCTTGGGCAGGTTGAATTCTAAGGCTTTGTGCTCCATTTGCCTAAATAGCTCAGAAGGCATGCGGCTACCTAGGGATATCTGGTTCATTAATTCTGTAAGCCTGTCTTCTCGATCTGGTGTCAAACGCTGCTTGACGGCGCGTTGCAGGCTCTGCCATGGCTGCGCACATGTGCCCTCAGTGTATTGATGCAGTATATCTTTGAGTCCGCGTCTGAAAGACATTGGGATCGTCTCCCAAGCCCTCAGAAATATTGAGCCCTCGTCTGTTATATTGGACACCTTGGCCAGTAAAGTGACATCGTCGACCCACGCGTCAAGGTATTCTGGATCAAATTGACATATTTTATACTGTGTCCATGTGGTGATGCGGTTTGTTGCTGGGCTCACCATCGGGCTTCCTGTATTTCCTGAACTGGCCCTCATCTTAAGCGTATGAGTGTTGTCGAGAATAGATGGCAGTGTAACATCGTCCTCACCCGCCATCGTGCAGCTGTCTTCGAGCATTGTAATCCCGAGAGGGTGTTTTTCTGTGATAGGTGTCTTAGAGTTTACTTATCTTGTAGTAGTCATCCAAATTGCTTGAATTTCTTAAATCTAGATGTTTGTTAATTCTTTGCTGGCTGTGAGTTCGACGAACCGGGGCACCATAATGTTGGGGTCTTTTGCGGGGTTGTTTTCTTGTTCGTGAATTTTATACCCGTCCTACATATCAATGGTGGCTATTATTATTACCCGTGCGCCTAATCAGTCTCTGATCTTTTTCGGATGGTTGATGTGAGAAGGCAAAAACATCTGGTCATACGTATATTAGATATAATGTTGCAAATAGTAATATAATTCACAGTTAGTTCAAATTGAATATATGTTGGTCAGCTGCAAAAACAGATTTTATGCAAAATAGTTCTTTAACACTATTCACAGTTAAACTAAATTTTCCGTCTTCTAGACAACAAAAGTTAAAATGATTTATGTTTATGAAGAATAATGTTTTGCGCACAAGAAGTTATTCTTACACAAATATCTGGATTGGAATGAACATAATCAAATGATTGAAAACACATGATAATCTGAACATAGTAAAATGATTTATGTTATAAAGAAAAATGTTCTGTATAATCCGTATAACGACTTCAATGACAAAAAAACTCACAAATATTTAGTTCAGTGTTTTATCCTCAGGTTATTATATTAATCCATTATTCTCTGAAGTTCGGATAGTTAACCACGGTAAATCCAATGCGTAACTTCTGCAACTAAGCGAAATAAGTTCACTGAGACACAATAGTCCACCGCGTGTTTTATCCGTATCGTGCGCGGTTCTGTTTCTTTTATAAAAACACTATTAATTACAAATAAAATTGCAGTTCAAGAAATATCGATTAAAACTGCTTGAGACTAAAAGAGATTGTTCCTAAAATCACAGCTAAGAGAAATATTGTTTAAGGACAGAGTTAGAATATTTGACCTTAAAGAGCACAGCGTTTGTAAAAATTGACCTTCGTTGGGTTGTAACACGGAGCCGCGTGTTACAATATAACTATTTATAATTAGCAGACCAATCATTACCTCACCTATACATCATCTCATCTCGTATGCAGAATATTTTAGGGGAGAGAGACAGTATCGAACCTTTTGTTATTTGTTATAACTGTATTGCTACTATGTCACGGTAATCAAAATTTAAAAATAATAAAACTAAAACCTTGACTATCATATACTGTATTTTATTTAAAGCCGGGAACTCTAATGTATACAATGGTGTGTGAGGTATTACGCACATAGCAACAAATTAGTTCAAATATGGAGCAGCAAGTTACGTAGATGGATGGAGAGTGAATGTCATAACGACGCTTAGGTGAAAGATTAAAGAGAGAAAGATAGAGATAGTATGGACAACTAACGTTTTTCAAAAAACTAATCGTAAGCACAATGCGAAGTTAATCAACTATTAGAAATAATTGCATAAGAATATTTGCTCATATGACTAAAATAATTCATTATATCTATATACATATATATCTAAATATAATATCGTAACGCCTTTATATATATATATATATATATATATATATATATATATATATATATATATATATATATATATTTATTTAGAAGAAGGACCATTGTTAATTGTTAAACATCGATATTTTTATTAAATGTAAACAAAGCTCATACTTAAGAGTATTTCCAACTTTATCCAAAACGAATGAAAGTTTAAACCTAAAACATTTCGGTATAACATTAAATTTTAAACATTTATTAAGGAACGAGGTATTTTCCACTTGCCTGACAATCTGCATCTTCTTCCTTTTGTACTGATTCATAAGTGTGATGACTGTTGGATCATAATTGGATAAAGTAGGAAATACTCTTAAGCATGAGCTTTGTTTACATTTAATAAAAATATCGATTAATAAACTAAACAAGCGTAAATTTGAACTGATTAGAGAGAAGACAAAAATAAAATCCTTATTACTCGCGAGATTACGTATGTTGGATTTCAAACACATTGAATATTTCACAGACAAAACGAGGGATAATGAAATTAAAAAAATTAGACAAAGGCATGAAAAAAAACTAGCAAAATTGGGAATTAATTGCCCTTTAAGAAATAAGAGAATTGATGGGGTCATGTCCAAACGTTTAGTTAATTTATCGAATATGGATCTTAAGGAAGACCAAAAACAAATTCTTAATCTTGGACTTAATACTGCGATCCCTATTGATTACGTACCTAGAAATGAGATAATAACAGAAACAGTAAAGATTGCCCAGTTTCTCCCAGACAAAGATAAGACTAGGTTTGAATTGGATGTGTCCAAAGCGGTGTTAGAGCATAAAGAGGTGAGATGCAAGCAGAGTTATGATCTAAAACGCTTAAGAGCAGAATTATTATCCAATAAAGTAATATGCCTTAGGGCGGATAAAGGTGGTGCAACGGTACTTATGAACCGGTCAGATTATGAATTGAAAGTGTATGAACAATTAAATAATTTCGAGGTTTATAATAAAATAAATAAAGATCCATCTGATAAGTTACAAGGACAAGTTAAGACTATAATTAATAGAATGATTGAGTCGAAGGAATTAGATGCAGGACTTGGGAATTCATTAAAACAACGTGACACAGTCCCTCCGAGAGTTTATGGTCTAGTGAAGATTCATAAACAGGGGAATCTACTTAGATTAATCGTTAATGTACAAAACTCACCAACGTATAGATTGTCTAAATTTCTATGCAACAGAATTAGAAAATATACTTATTTCTTAGATTATACTTTGAAGAATACATATCATTTTATTGACATTATTAGTAGATATAATTTGAATGATAATGATAGAATGGCTAGCCTGGACGTTGTATCGATGTATACTAATGTCCCGGTACAAGCAGCATTAGAAAGTGTGAAGCGTTGTTTAACAGAGTTCCCAGAGATAATAGAAGGTAGTAAAATGATGTTAAGTAGTATTATGGAAATTTTAAATATTTGTATGTCCTCCACCTACTTTAAGTTCAGAAATGAATTTTATAAGCAAGTTAAAGGTGTCCCTATGGGACAACCACTATCAGTCCCGGTTGCTAATATTTGTATGCACTATTTTGAAAAAAATCTGTTCTTAGAATCTCCTCTCAGGCCAAATTTGTATGTAAGATTCCTGGATGATATGTTTATAATTTAGAATCAAGCTGATAATGAGTTAAATAAATTCCTCTAATTAGCCAACCAATTAGGTGAATTAAAGTTTACATTGGAAAAAGAGAATAATGATGAATTACCCTTTTTGGATGTGAAAATAAAACGGAATGGTTCCAGATTGGAAAGAGATATTTTTAGAAAAGAGACTTATTCAGGACTACTTCTTAATTTCTTATCAAATCACCCATATGGAATGAAAATAGGCATTCTTAAATCCATGATATTATGGCGTCTTAAAATAGTGGATATAAAAAATAGAGATAAGGAAATGAGGAGATTAAAAGAAATATTCGAACTAAATGGCTATCCGTCAAGTATAATAGATAGATTATTAAATGAGATGTTACAGAGATTTAATAATAATATAATAAACAAAGTAAAGAAGGAAACATAACCGGATAAGCACAAAATTATGGTATTACCTGATTCTAAATTGAGCTGGAAAATTAGAATAATAGCAGCTAAATACAATATTAAAACAGTTTTAAGACAATCGCTTACTATAGGCAATAAACTACCTAACCAAAAATAAAGAGTAGAACCCCTCGAGACATCAGGAGTATATGCGATACCTTGCAAAGAATGTAATCTCAGGTATATAGGCGAAACCATGCGACCTATAAAGGTTCGTAGAGGTGAACACAAGACAGCCTGCAAATATGGACACATTCAAAGATCAGACCAAGCTAGGCATTCGAAGGAAACGGGTCATGAAATAGACTGGGAGGGATGTAAACGCATCGCGTTATGCAACCGCAACAGATTAACTAGACTAATTAGAGAGTCAATTGAAATAAAATCAGGAAAAGGTGTAATGAATGTAACATCGGTAGAAAAATCATTGGGCCCAATATTTAATGAAGCATTTTCTATGGTCAGAAAACGTGAGGCTGCAGAACCTGAATTAAGTGGGAACCTAAGTAAAAAACCTCGCTTATAGAATACTGATTGCCAATGAACTGTACCAATATCAATTCCTATATACTTATCTTTCTCAATAAAAAAAATGTTCCAGAAGAGGGTATACAGATTTAGCAAGGGTTAGTAGATAGATCATTAAATAAGAGACATTGGATTCACACTGTTGCCTATATTTTATATATTTATGTAAGGTGGGAATATCTTAATAAATGACTAATACGTTAGTCCTAGAGAATATATTCATGGTTAACAGCTTTCAAGTATCCTTTTAAGAGGAACTCAAAATGTGACAGATAGACGGATATATAGATAGGCCTATCGGTAGATAGATAGGTTTATTCTATATACATAATATATATATATATATATATATATACGGACATTAATCATTTTAGACAATACCATTAAAATTATATATTTATTTAAGACTTTTAACTCACATAAAACCATTTCAAGGATAATTGTTATCAGGCAAATTTCTTGATTTTTTCCCATTTTGTATTATTATAATTGAAATGTTATGCATTATATTATCATGTTAGTCAACAATACATACAATCAATTGCTAGTCATGGTTCTCAATTTTTTGCATAATGTTACACTCGAATATACCTTATTTTTTCCTATTTTAATGATGTATCTATTATTCTTTACAGCCGAACCTTCTGATGTTGATATATTATACAGTACAACTAGTGAGATATACTTATCTACATGAGACTAATTGCACAATTTTATGTGATGTGATAACTTTTTTTATATATTGTACATTTTCCAATTTTATTATTTGATGTGTGGTTTGAATTCAAATAAAGATATTCTATTCTATATATATATATATATATATATATATATATATATATATATATATATATATATATATATATATATATATATATATATGATTATTTCCAGATCCATCATTACTGCCATGTCTTGTCAACAGTCTTTCTACTGCTATAAAATAAATGGCATGTTCCAAGGAATAGCCTGTAAAACGCCCCAAGTCAATGCCGTACGACGTCTGCAAAGTTTTGATGTACCAAGACGGCTTAGAGTTAGTATTGTTGGTGGCCCTTATTAGGGCCGACATTCCGTTCTCCGGCAAATGCCGAGAAAGTTAGTTAGTGTAGCAGTGTCTTGAAATACTCCTAGACACTTGAGACAGGCTGTGGTTGACTGACTGGTGTTCCTTCTATTGTGGCGTTGACATCAGCGGTGAAAGACTGTGAAGACTAAGTATTGTCTCGTTGAAAATCTTCGACAACAACGTGGTGACAGGCACATGTGAAAGTCCAATAAGTAGATGTTGCTCCGTCTCACTAGTTGTGCATCGACAAGATTGGCGTGACTAAAATGACTCTGCGTGTGAAGCAAGTCCAGAAGTCAGCGTAGGTGAAAAGTCAATATGACAGGAGATCGCATGCAAACGTAGTGCACAGCAGAAATCAAACGTGAATACTGACTAGCATTGTAAATTCACCGTGCTTATACAGCGCGAATACAAAAGCACGCACGTCATTGGTTAACGAAAAATTTAGCTTATTTTAATTTGTGCCGCGTAAATTAAATTTGTATTTCATTTCCGCAATATCTCGGCGAATTTTTCTTGAGGCGTTACATCACTTACCATTCGGAAAGAAACATTCGTCTCGGCAACGTTTGATAAGCAATGTATGGCAGAGTTCGCACCAAGTTAAGCAATTGGTTATTATTTTGCCCATAGCTATAAAAATATACCATAAATACTGGGCTGAAGTATACTTTTTGGTTGCTTCAACAATGATATGATTTCAAATAACCACTAGGAATTGCTAAACAAATTGTTAGCTTTAGTGGCCGGTCATACCGCGTTAGGCAAAATAAAGCAGTGTGAGGTTTGGAGAGCCGCAGCGTGGAGATTTTAAGGTAGATTGCCACTGAAGTTGCCAGGTTTGAGTTGAAACCTTCGCAGGCTGGATCGCCGTCAGTGTGTTTGAATACGACCAAAGGAGCTAGTGTGTGCTCGACGTAGTGTTCATGATATTCGTAGAGTGGTTACTGTGCAGCTGATGAAGTTGAGATATGCATTGGAAGTTGCCTGTACAATGATATTAAGCTGATAACTACTTAGTGTTTCTAGACAAAGGCATTAGCTCTAATTTACTGGTCTTACCACAATAGGCGGTATGAATTCAAGTGTGAGCCACACGTTACAATGTCAAAAAAATACACATTAAAATCAAGGGATAACGAAAAAAAGTGTACTCGAACATTGCCCCAGAGATGGCATAATATCAAAGAACTGTTCAAAAATGCTACGCAGTTAATAGCTAAGAACAGCTGATCATACCACGTGAGACAACTGAGTTTGAGAGGAAAAATGAATCATGTGGATTCCTAGAGGTCCATTGCGTAACATTGGATGCGAGTGGTACGCAAAAAGTTAAAAATTTGATACGTAGTATAACGAAAAATAAATTTTAAAATATCGTTGGTTATGTGTTATGCAAAGAAATCTATTGCTTGGTTGATACTGTAGGCAGATAGAGCCTGAGACATGTGTAGAATGTTGTATTTTTTTCCAGCATCAGGCGCTTCGATAAACGGTTTCAACCTGTCTGTGCTTGCCGATGTATGTGTCGCATCTTGCATGATAATGAAGTTTTTTGGCTTTCTGAACAAAATTGGGTAATGACCGCGATACTTTGGTTAAAGTGGTACAATAGTAGTGTCGATGCGAACGAGTACTCTGGCGTGGACGAAAAGAGTCAATAGGGCTGTCAGATTGTAAGTGATTGCTTCCTTGTGGCACTGTTGATGCCGTTGATGCACAGGAAGTACGGTCTTCTACTTTCTGCGCCATACGTTTCCCGATCCTGATTCCCCACTGCGCCTGTTTTCTGTGGCCGTTCCCGTCAACTGTGGAAATTTGCACTCATTCGGAAATTCTTCTGAACGGCCGAGAGGGACTTGACATGAATGAAAAAACTCTGGTGATTATAGCTCTAGTTGTTTGAGGCATAGCTGTTAAAAGATTGTGGAGATTCTAGATCGGCGCCTACTGATATTTCGTGTTTTTGGTGTAAAATAAGGACGAGCGTTCGCCTGATTTAGCTCGGATTTTCCTATGGCCAATTCATCTGGAACTTTGGCCATGTTCGCTATTGTCCTCTCTGAAGAGGTGATCCTATCGTCCTTTGCAGAAGGACAAAAGGATGAAGAATTTAAGCTAGGTTCCAAGATCCTAAATTCTAACTCGCATTCCTCCGATAAGTAATCTATTGAGAGAAAAATAGGGAGCTTACATTGTTCCAGTAGTTTCTTTTTATTGAGATATTTCGGCTAAACTTAACGATAACCTTCATCAGTCGCAATATACCCCACAAGTTTAACAAACGTAACTAATGAAGCAAGCGCGTTATTTCCTCTAGCCATTATATTTATACTCCAGACTGGCCTTTCGTTAGATATTCGCGTGTCACATGTGTGTGTGTATTTTCATAACTGTTATTTTCATTTAACGAATTGAGACTAGAGTGGCTGAATAATAATTTATCAAATGCATGTGTTAACTATTCATTTTATACACTCAATGTAAAATGACGTAACTGAGATGGCCCTCACACTTTCTGATGGTGGGAGACCAATAATTCAGAAACACTCGTCATAAAAACATGCCATGAGTGATAAAACTAGAAGTCCAAAAGGCCAATGCACATGTTAAATTGTAATTAAAAACCACTTGGGTTGCACTCAAGATAGACTAGTTAATAACAGTTATTGTCATGCCATTAAATAGGCGCACGTCACGCATGTACATGTGTATGTGTATACATAACTAAAAAACTTCGTTAAATTATAATTGATACACATGTGCGTACATCTAAATGAAACTGCAGTCTATAGACATGAAATTACCCTTTCCACGAGCCAGATAAATTATTATTTCCAAATAGTGTATAATTAGAATAATCTTAATAGGTAGGGTGGGCGATCAATACACAAAATAAGGGTTCAAATCATTAAGAGATTTAAAATCAAACATGCATGAGATCTCATACACTCCTGATGTTTCTACGATTACTATCCTTTCCTTTTGGTTAGGGAGTGTAGTACATAGTGTAAGGAATTGTTTTAAAACGGTCCTTGTATTGTATTTTAAAGCTAATGATTTCACTTTCCCACTTATTATAGAATCCGGTAATACAATGACCATCGGCACTTCCTTCTTCTTCTCCGCTTTTATGTACTTAAAAATAAGATTCAATTTTTTAAAACGTCCATCATTGTTGCATCTATTAAATGAAGAGGGTAACCATTTAGCAGACTTTGTCGAGATTTATCATTCCCTACATTAGTTTGGTAGCGGCTTAAGAGATCCGTGCACATGATTAATCCCCGGCTTTTTCCCAATGTGTGATGAGAGAATTCTGATATGAAGGATCACACATGTATTGTCAATTGTTTCGCATATGAAATCATAAGTAGTCCAAATTGACCGTGCTCTAGACGGCAATAAAATTAAATTTTAACACAAATGAATGTCTTAAACATCAGTCACAGTCAAACTAAATTGTCCGTACTCTAGACGGCAAAAGTTAAAACAGTATTCATCAAGATTAATGTTTCATGCACAAGTCACAGTTAAACAAAATTGTCCATGCACTAGACGGTGGTAAAATGAACGCTATTTACAAATTTGCATGTCTTTCACACAAGCAATTATTCCTTCACAAATGTCTGAATTGAAATGAATATATGCAACCGATTGAAAATACATGATGATATGAACATAGTCACTGTTAAAAGTTGTCACTGAAAATAAATGTATGAAAACCGTGTAAAGACTTCAATGACAAAAATTCACAAATAATTAGTTCACTGTTTGCTATGTTTTTAACTTATGTCATTATAATAATACATTATTCTCTGAAATTCGGATAGGCATAGTTAAATGTGAACAGTAAATCCCTCGCGTAAACTGCGAATAATCCAACTGAGCGAAATAAATCCACTGTGACACAATAATCCACCGCATGTTCCATGCGTATCGCGCGCGGTTGTGTATATTTAATAAACTACCCTATTAATTACAAATAAAATTGCAGTTCAAGAAATCTCAATTAAAACTGCTTGAAACTAACAGAGATTGTTTCTAAAATTACAGTTAAGAGAAATATTGTGTAAGAACAGATTTAGATTATTTGACCTTAAAGAGCACTGTATTTGTCAAAATCGAACATCGTTGGGTTGTAACGCGGAGCCGCGTGTTACAAACCATTAGCCTTGAATATATTGCGTAGTCTACCTAATTCTAACTTTCTATGCCTCATATCTGTTAACTTAAGACTTCTTAATATTGGTGACTTTAAGATTCCGACCTTCATACGATACGGGTGATTAGACTTGAAATTAAGAAATATTCCTGAATAAGTATCCTTCCTATAAATATCTCTTCCTAATTTCTGACCATTTCTAATTAATTTGACATCCAAAATGGTAATTCACCCGATGATTCCCTTTCTAAGGTAAATTGGAGTTTGCTCATTTAATTAGCTAAATTTTAGAAATTTACCATTTCATTATCACCATGGTTCCAGATCATTAATATGTCATCCAAGAAACGTAGATGCAATTTTGGTTTCCAAATAATGCATAAAAATATTAGCTATTGGGACTGACAAGGGTTGTCTCAAAAGAACGCCTGGAGTGTGTTTATAAAATTCCTTCCGAAATTTAAAATAAGTGGAGGACATACAAATACACATCATCTCCATGACGTGTCCTATCGTCATTTTGCTTCCGTCTAATATTAATGGGTGATCAACTAGAAAACGTCTAAAACAATCCAGAGCCTCAGGTACTGGTATATTCGTGTACATAGATACTACATCTAAGCTTAATAATCTATCCTTTAAATATACTCAAGTGAAGACTCAAATCGGAAGGCAAATGTCAAATATTTCTTTTTAAGTATATGTTTAAAACATGATTTTATTCCTACATGTTTTCGTTAAAAATTAAATTTTAAGTTAAATGTGTTTGGCATGTCTCTTGATCATGACCTTTGTATAAATATTATAAAAACTTTGATTCGTGATTTAGTTAAACATAAAATTATACTTATTAACGAGAAAAATAAATTAAGACCGATGTTAACTTCTTATTTGCACGCAGATGAATTCAAATGCATTGAGGACTTCACTGAAAAAGCTTGCAATATAGAAATAAAAAAGTAAGAAATAGATATGATAAAACACCTAGCTGATTTGGAAAATAGTAGACCCCTAGAAAGTGATAATTTAATCAAGACTAATAGAATAGTAAAATACTGTTTTGTTGCGAAGAACTAATATATATGCAAGTATGTATTAGGTTTTCTGAACCTGGTAACAAATTAGTTCAGTTGTGACCAGAAGGATAAACCAAAGGCAGCATGAACGGAAAGTATAATCTCATGCATATTCGTTTCGTGCTTACTGGCGACTCATCAGTAGGAGCCGGTATTACGCCCTTTAACCACTATATATTTAGTAGAAATATGTGGAATAATAGGACGGTACAATCTCCTAGACGAATGTGCAAATCTGTGATAGTGAAGCTAACATAATCTAAAGTCAACGACAATACGACTTCAATGCTAACTCACACTATATAATATATATATCTTGTCAGTAAAGGATACTAACACTATGGCTATTGTGTTAATAACTGATTCCTTTTTTGAAATCGATGAGTACCGGATACTAACACTATGGTTTCCGAGTCGGTACATGATACCAACCTGATGGATATAAATTTATGCTAAAGTTCAACCAAATTGAGAATTACAACAAATTCCGAACACCTGTTACTCCAGTTAAACCATACACTCTGGCCTTCATCGATATCAGTTATCACATTTCGCGGAAAGCATGTCATCATTCAATTCCATATATTACAGTTAAATACTGTTTTGTTGCGAAAAACTAATATATATGCAAGTATGTATTAGGTTTTGCGAACCTAGTAACAAATTAGTTCAGTTGTGACCAGAAGGATAAACCAAAGGCAGCATGAACGGAAAGTATAATCTCATACACATTCGTTTCGTGCTTACTGGCGACTCATCAGTAGGAGCCGGTATTACGCCCTTTAACCACTATATATTCGGTAGAAGTATGTGGAATAATAGGACGGTACAATCTCCTAGACGAATGTGTAAACCTGTAATAGTGAAGCTAACATAATCTGAAGTCAACGACAATGCAACTTCAATGCTAACTCACACTATATAATATATATACCGAGTCTGTAAAGGATACTAACACTATGGCTATTGTGTTAGTAACTGATACCTTTTTAAAATCGATGAGTACCGGATACTAACACTATGGTTTCCGAGTCGGTACATGATACCAACCTGATGGATATAAATTTATACTAAAGTTCACCCAAATTGAGAATTACAACAATTTCCGAACACCTGTTACTCCAGTTAAACCATACACTCTGGCCTTCATCGATATCAGTTATCACATTTCGCAGTAAGCATGACATCATTCAATTCAATATATTACAGTTAAATACTGTTTGTTGCGAAGAACTAATATATATGCAAGTATGTATTAGGTTTTGCGAACCTAGTAACAAATTAGTTCAGTTGTGACCAGAAGCATAAACCAAAGGCAGCATGAACGAATGTGCATGAGATTATACTTTCCGTTCATGCTGCCTTTGGTTTATCCTTCTGGTCACAACTGAACTAATTATTACTGGGTTCGCAAAACCTAATACA